>JBAMBQ010003019.1:0-29397 GCA_037044495.1 Stegana nigrithorax | reverse complement strand
TCAACATAGCTTACATATTTAATGTGCAGTCATTATAATGTATTATTGATCATGGCTAATGTTGCAGCAACACGACAGGCCTACACACTCACATGCACATGCATATACATATGCACATGTTACTGTCACACGATCCATAGCTGATGTCTGTATTTATTAAATATGCAAAAAAATGCATTTATAACGCAGCTGTATAGTAACCATAAATGCGGCTGCTTTACATATGTAAATCTTGTTTTAACTTATTTTTAGTGATATACGTTCCAAATGGCTACCACAGCAACAACAACAACAACCACCACCACCACCACCAACACCACGACGACGACGATGACGATGGCAGCGACGATAGCAACAACATGCAACACAACACAACAGAACACAGCACACACTCACAGAAATAACGGCACATCGCTGCGGCCTGACCCAATGACCCCAAATTGTGCACGACAATTAATTTTGATTCAATTAAAATCCATTAAGGGGTCTTTCACAACGCGATTAAATTTGCATTATTAATTCAACAAACGATACCGGATAGCAGCGCCAGGCCGCAGGTTGCGGCCAGCAAAATTGGAGCTGGTGGCATGGGGCATTAGGCACGGTGTATAGCGTAGGGTATACGGAGTCTGGGGTTTGGAACTGCGGCACGCACCGTGTCGCCACAGAGAATTAAGACACAATAAATAAATACTGCAAGTGTGCAGCACGCCGTAGCGGCTGATGACTTGACTTGACTTAACTTGAAAAGATCCCACGGGCTTAGGCTTAGTCGATTAATTGTAAAATGCTGAAAATTAATTTCGAGTACGCGACAAAGTAGCGGAAATGAAAGCGCCACTAAACACGACCAGGGGGACATTTCAACCAAAAAAAAAGAAAAGCAAATAAGGTAGGGCGTCCATACGCAGTAAACAACAAACAAAGACAGCAGCAGCCAACAAACAAAATAACAGAAAAAAGAAAATAATAAAACAAAAACAAAAAAATACGAAAAACTGCCGCAAATAAATCAAAATTAAATGGCGAGAAATTTTACGAAAAACAAAAAGTTAAAAACAAAATAACACAGACGGGAAAAAGACAACTTTTTACCTTATGCTTAAATTTAACAAAAAAAAAAAAAACAAACAATAAAAAAACATTTTTTTGTTTTGTGCTTTTGTTGTTTCCACTGCCTTTTCTGGAAAAATATGCTTGTAAATTAAATGTTAAGCAACTGAAAGCCGTTAACACGTTTTCATAAAATAAACTTTTTACAGCTTCAACGCTGCTACAGATAACAGCGACAAAAAAATAAAATCTGTGAACTAGGCGGGCCTTTTTTTGGTTTTTTTTTAGCGTTGCACACTGACTGCGAGAAAGCAACGCTACATAAAGAGTAATAACAGCAAAAGCAACAACAGCAGCCAACAACAGCAGCCAACAACAGCAAACAGCAAAACCTTATTACTTTATTGTGTCATTTCTTTATCTTAAAATCTTTTTAAATATTTATAAATGCGCAGCTGCTTCTACGTTTTTTTCCCTCCAAAGGCCGCTGCATATTTTATTTCTAAGGGCTTAATGCACGTAAATTATTCAAGTATGTTATGTTACCAGGGTTAACAAGCGTGTGCAGCCCTTGTAGCTATGCCGACTTGTATACACTCTCATATGTTCATTCTAACACCACAAAAACAGCTGCCCTAGGCACACGGCAAATCCTTTGTTTGCCAGCACCCTCAACTGGTTACACCCGCAGGCGCAGCAAGGGGCAACAAGGGGCGGCAAGGGGCACCAAGTAACATTTTTATATGCAGCCTTGTCCCCTTGGCCAATTGTGTTAAGCAGCATGCATGCTTAAGTTTAGTCTCCAGACAGAATTTTCAAATTTTTCTAATTTAAGAAAAAAAAAAAAAAACAACGCCGCAGCTTTCATAGCAATTACTTTACTTACGTGAAGTAGTCAATTACACAACATTAAGCTGAAGTAACAGTTTAGTTCTTTCTTTTGTAGGCCTGCGCTGCTGATTGCTGTGATTTTTAATTATTTCAAAAATGCTCTGACTCTTGTCTGCGCCTTTGTGGCTCTTGCTTCCGCTTAATTAGCTACGCTGGGTTTTTTCCAACTTATTTATTATTTTTTGTTTTTTTTTTTTCTTCTTTTGTCGCCTAAACAATTAAGCAACGGCTTAGCAAAAATGTTGTCGAATTGTTTTCTATACGGCGGGCAAACTACTTAACCCGTTTTTATGATCATTATATAAATAGTGTGAAAAAACGTAACAGACAACGTAAATGCTCATTAGAGTAAATATGAAAATGCATATGTATGTGTATTTATGGTAAAAAGACAAGAGCAACAACAACAACAACAACAAAGCCAAGCGAAGCTAAAAGAAACGAAACAACACGAAAGTATACACAAATGATTAAAGCAAACTGCTTGGGCCGAATCACTTAAACCCACAGCTTAACTTGGAAGACAGACAGCAAGTGGCGCGACACACACAACCTCCTTGTCAGCAAGCAGCAGGCAGCAGGCAGTAGGCGTTGGCGTTAACGGCGGCGCCTAAAACGCTTGGGAAAAGTGTTCAATGGGAAATAAGACAATATACCGTTTCAGAACGGTGCTGAGCTATTTGCTCTGCACTCTCTCTGCCGCCTGCTCTGAGCTGTGGGCTCTGTGCTGTGTGTCGGTACACAAACGTCTCATTCACAATTAATGCACACACACATACACAGCTACAAACTTTACTTGCCGTGCGGGTATACAATAACACAATCGGCAGCGGGTGGCATAACGGTCACTTATTCATTTTTTATTTCATTTTAATTATTTATTTTTATTTCGCTTATTTTTTTTCTTTGTTTTTTTTTTTGTGAAGGGCAAGCATATTGCTTAAACAGCGTAATGCAGTTACTAGCTTTCTTTCTTTCTTACAATAGTTTTTTAATTACAATAATTTTTTCCTCTTTTTGTTTTTGTTTGTTTCTAATAAATTATTATTGTTGTTGCTGTATATTCACATAGTAATTAAAATACATTTAACGGTCGGTCTTGGCCTGACTATGCAAGCAGCAAACCAACAAACAACTTAGGAGCCAACGGCCCAAGCCCAAACTTTGCATTGTAATACAATAAGTTTATGTAAATACGTTTGTATGTATATAAGTATGTAAGCCTATATAAAGTATTTTCATAAATATATATGTACATATAAATTGTATAAGTGTGAATATACTATATTCTATATGCTTTGTATGTATGTATGTATGTACGTATGCATGCACTGCAAATGTTGCAGAAAATTTTTTTAATAGCTTTTCTTGCTGCTTCTTCAATGGCTTTTTGTTGTGTAAGCCTTTAAACACAGTCGCCGTGCAATTTATGTGCATAGTAGACCATACAAAAAAAAGGAAAAAAAGCACAAAAAACATTTATGCGTATATGTATAGTATATCGCAAGCAACTAAGTAAGCAAAGGCAACAACAATTTCCATAAAAAAAGCATGTAGAAATAAACTTAAAAAGCAACAGCAAAAACAACAACTACAACAGCAACTACAATTAATGGCAAAGCAGTAGCAGCAACTAACAACAACAAAAACAACAACAACAGCCGCAACAGAAACAGCAAAGGCAACCACAACAGCAACAGCAACGGCAACAACAACAACAAGAAGAAGAGCAACAATGTTAGCGAGTTCAAAAGTGCGAACATGAACACACACTCACAGGCAAGTGAGATTCATGGCATGGATTCCAACTTGGCAAGCGGCAATTAAATGCACATGTGCATCACGTCTCTCCTCCACCATCTGCGCAGAGTGCATGCGTGCATACGCTACATTGGCAATCACTCAGTTAGTCAGCCGTAAGCGTATAAACTCTAACGTTGCCTATAAGCTGATAAAAAACCAAAAACAAAAACCAAAACCAAGAAACGAAATAACAACAAAAATACAAACACAAAAGCTTAATGCAACTGAAATGCCATATTAAATTTTACAAACGCAAATTGTTGCAATACGCGTAGTTAAACAACAACAACAACAACAGCCAACAGCCAACATCCATAGTCGAATGTTGTTTCCAACCATGTTAAATACTTTCAGTTTATTCCTATTGCAAAAGTCTGTAGACCAGTTTGGCATTTGTTTGGCTCAACTAGACGCACATGAACATTCAAGTGCTAACTGCATGTGGGGCAAAATGCGATTATTGTACACAAGTAGTAGGTGCTCCTAACAGTTTATGCAATCTGGTACTCTAAGTTCTTTTCATTCCTGTCCAACACCCTGCTCAGCATATGGCGTATAAATTTACAAATGTAAAATACGCGTACGTACATACATAGGTAAACATTTGCTTATTATTGTATTTTTTTTATATGCTTTTCATAATTGGTATTTTAGTATGGGAAGCATTTTGTAAATATCTTCCACAACTAAAGGGTATAACGAACTTACATTCATCATACTATGATCAACAACGAAGTATTTGTCGACTGACGTGCAACAAAGTATGTGATCCGGATATTTTATTCTTGGAGCATGCCTATGGCTTCAAGCGATATTCATATAGAAATAGGCGCCAACAAATCCATGTATTGGACATGCATGTCGCCTAATAATTTTACTGGTGCTTTTTCACAGAGTCCTATTAAATTGTTCTCGAATTGTGCCAGCTTTGTGTAAAGTAAATGCCAACTTACGTATGCATGTCATTCTTTTGCATGCAAAGGTTTACAAAAATGAATAGTTTAAGAAAGAGGAAAGCGGTATTGACAAAGCTTTCTATGGCTTATTGTGCTACCCACATTGATATGCTGGGAGTAAACATATATTCTCGTATAAGCGTTACAAACTTAATGCCAAAACGCAAGTAGCCTTCACAGCGTGTAAGTGCAGCGACCGAGCGAGCAGAGCAGCCAGCCCGAGAGTCAGCCAACACGAATACGTGCATTGCAAGCGATGTCGGAAAGAATAATAAAAGAAAAAAAACACAAAAAACAAAAAAAAAAAAAAACACAACAGCTGCTGGTCTTTATTGCAATTTGCATGCATTTAATTGTTCAGCCGCGCAGGCAGGCAAGCAATCACTCAGTCGTGCATTCCCACATGCGGCATGAAAACGAAATTGTGTTTAAATTACACCAAAAACAAAAAACAAAAAAATCAGCAAAATAATAATTATTTTCAAAAAAAAACAACTCTTCAAAGAAAAAACGGAAAAATACACATGCCAAACCACGCCACACAAGTAAGGTCACTGAAAACTAAGTTGGCCGACCTTCACATAGTGCGAACTGTTAGGCTAAGTTACAGCAAGAAAACGCTTTCTTTGAAAAAACAAAAACATGAAAAACACAAACGATTGCTATGTCGCATTGTTATCACTTGCCAAGCACATAAAATAATTAGACAAAATTAAAACCAATGCCAACAAGAAAAAAAAAAAATAGAAAAAAAATGCATTGCCTTAAAAAAACGTTATCGAGAGACCATCATAACCGGTGACAAGATATCAGTTTATGAGTATGACATGAAAACGGATCAGCAATCAACGCAGTGGCGCTTCGCAGGCAAGTCAAGACCACAAAAAAAAATAAAATAAAATAAAATAAAAAAAAAAAACCAAGCCAATTTAAAATCAAGACCACGTTGACTGATTTCTTTGATTGCCATGGTGTGGCCCACACTGAATTCCTGAATCCAGTTGAAACGGTCAACAAGAAGTTCTATCTGAGTTTCCAATTCCCATGACTCAAGTTTCCATGAAGCAAAAAGCTGACATGTAAGCAACTGACAATCCGAAATATGAGCTTGACAATATAAGAAGCTGAGTTCATTTGAATGTGAATTTATGAGCATATTTTGGATCAGTAAGTATACAAAAGTTTCGCATAGGTAGACTTCACAAAGCACAGGTAAGCGAGCATGGGTCAAGGCAGGCGGCCAAGCAGCCAGTAATTCGCGATAAAACCTGCCACGTCAGTCTAGTCACAGCAGCCGACAGGTGCTTAGTAACGGAAATCCTCAAAAAAAAAAATTTATCTACATGAATTGCGGCATATGCGTCTATTAGCTGTAACAGTAACAGCTAAATGTAACTGCACATTGGCAGGCAACACCTGTACTCAATTGCAGAATATTCGCGTTAATGCAGCTATTGGCTTATAACTGTAAAACTATTTACAACTTTTGATTGGTTACGCTTTGTTCTTCTTATTTGCCTTTGCGGCTTAACGTGCATAAGAGTTGACTTCATTATTTTTTCTTTTTGTTTTTGATTTTTTCATTTTTTTTTTTTTGTCTCTGTATTTTTACACCATATACATATGTAATAAGATAAATGTGAAAAGTCTACACATGTGCATACATTAAAATACATTCACACGTGCATATCTTCGCATGTGTGTGTATGTCGCTGCTATTTCTGTGGCTGCCACTGCTTATACCGCTGCCACTGCTGTTGTTGTTGCTGCTGTGGCTGCTGATATTGCTGTAATATTTCGCATAAATCTACATAAATTTTGCAACGATGATATACGTGCTGTTGTTGCTTTTATTTTTATTTTTATTGCCATTGCTTTTTATTGGTTTTGTTTTTATTGATCGTTCTTTTACCTTATTTTTCGCATTGTTTTTCCTTTTATTTTTTTTTTCTTTTTTTGCTTTGCTTTCTTTTTGTTTCTTTTTTATTTTTATTTTTTGCTTTTTGACTGTTTCAGTTTGTCGCCTTTTTTGTTTTTGACACTTTGGAAAGCGAAAGGTAGGCATTTGTTAAATCGTTCGTATCGTTTAATTTAGGTTTATGTGCTGTTATAAGATTAATTTTATGGAATTCTGCCAAACAGAGCAAAAGGTTATAAATTGTGTGCGACATGCCATGCCATGTCAACGTCAGTTATCGAAAATAAAATTTGCTTGATTTGTTGTATCTTACCTGTCACAGCTGACTGACCTGCGATTATTGCTCTGCTTAGAAAGTAAAACTCAATGCAATCAGTAACTGACCTCCCTCCCCCAACCCATGTTGTTGTGTCTACTCGATTGCAGTCAATGGTATTACAAATTTTTATTTAATTTATATTCACTTTTTGTTGTTGCTACAGCTTGGCACTGACTTCGTTGGCTTAGTAACATGGGAAATCTGTACGATTAAAAATGAAATAACTAAATGCAAAACAGAACTCATAAAAAGCATGCAGTTCAGTGCATAGCCTGCTGTAGGAGTGTAGGATTAGCAAAGGTAAATAGAATGTTGGCTTTGAGCCAAATAAAATTACACAATGAAAATCTTAGACTGTCTGACTGCCACAATCGCAGGATAGACCAGCAGTCAAATGCAGCGACACCAGGCAGACCAGCAGACAGACAGGCAAGTAGACCGGGCAAACTGGCAGTCAAGCAAAGGCAAAGAAATTCAAAATACTTCAAATGTCTGCAATTGCTTTCATTTCGTTATTTTTTTTTTTCCTTTTTTTTACTTGCTTTCGTTAGCATAACTCTCTGAGTGGGTGTTGCGACTTTAGTGCTTATACAAATAAATGTGATTATATTATATAAATATATAGAAAAAAAGGCACACGCACACTGAAGACTTATGTACATGTGTATATGCTTAGACTTTGCTTAGCTCGAGTCTAAGTTATGCAACGCGTTGCCTTTAAAGTATGTGAGTAGTTAAGTCAATTTGCAGAAATTTGCCATTTGTGCAACTTTAAAGAAGTCGGTTTACTCTATTTGTGACGACGACTACACAAAAGATTATATAAGCTTAGTTTCAACTTTCTCAGAGCTGGCAACAATTAGTAGAGAAGATCGAAGTAGGCCGCGTTACAAAGAACTCTTAGGTATATTAATAATATCTTGTGTTCATGCTGGATCTTTATATCTGTCTTTTTGAAGAAGCCAGCTGAGAACAGAACTTACCTTAGGCAATCAAATGAACATATGTTTGTCTGGCGTCGTTTCGTTATTCGCGTAATACTGCGAAAAAAAAAAACATTGAATTAATGGAAAATATAATAAAAACATTAATCAAAAGACAAAAAAAAAAATAAATTAAAAAGAATTCTTGTTTAAAAGTACAATAACAACAAAAACAATAAATTAGCACAGCAAAGCAGCCACGCAGAAAATTTGCAAGAAACCGAGAAAAACCTAACTAGAAGTTGAAGAAAAGTACAAGTATGTTGTAAAGGAAGAAAGCAAAAGAAAAAAGAAATACGTAAAAGAGCCATGCAAAGTCTGCGCAAAAACTGAAGAAAGAAATAAAAAAATCAGAACGTAGAAGAGGCGACTAAAATCACCAGAGCATAGTAAATTTTAGTGGCTAGTGTGTAGACAATGTTGCTGTTGTTGTTGTTGTTATTGCTGACAACGTGCAAAAATTTATGACTTAAAATGTGGCTTAAAGTGGTTAAGCACATTTTTTTTATTTTTGTTGCAGTGTACCGCTGCAAGCAAAGTGGCAACGCTCAAGTAGCGCAGCAGCACAGTTGCATCAAACAAAATAACAAAAAAAAAAATTAAGAAGAAGAAGACGAAAAACGCTTGCAGGACGTATGCCGACACAAAAAAAAAAATAAGTAAGAAAAAAGTCTGAAAGACAGTAAATAAATTACAACAATGCATGCATTATGAGCATTTTGCGGTTGAAAAGGAAAAAAAAAACACAAACAATACAACAAGAAACAAAAACTGAAAAAGAAACAGAAACAATAAAACGCAGTAAAAGAAGTCAAGTCACTTTCATCGAACCAGGAAGCAAGTTTTCACAGACGAATGAACGACCGAACGAGACCGAAAAAATGGCAACAAAATTGAAACGTTGACAAACAACAGCAACAGCAGAAGCAACAGCAACAGCAGCAGCAACAGAGAAATAACAAATGCAATGGGAGAGAAACAACAACAAACAAAGCAAATAAACATTTTGCTTTTATATACTATGCTTTGAGTTTTCGATTTTTTTTTGTTTGTTATTTTACTTCCTATTTTTTTTATATTTTATTTTTCCAAATGCTGCAAGCGTAACGATTTTTAAATCAAATCAAAATGTATTGCAAAAAACAGCAACTGACTTTGCTGACAATTGCTCATCTTCGGCTCGTCGCTGCACTGCACTGCTGCTATACACTTGAATGATTTTTTCCCTATTAAGACGGCAACAACAACAGCAACTGTCACGGTATTGAGTACAATGCGCAACTAGGAAGAAGAAAAAAGAGAAACGGCAAAGAACATTTCGCAATGAAACTGCCTAAGCGCTTTCATACGGAGACCAGCAGAGGCAAACTGCAGATGGCAGCTGGAACAAAAAAGAAGAAAAGGAAAAAGTGTATATAAAATCGTTGACGGCGGTTAATGTAAGTACAAACTAAGCACATGGCTTGCATAGAAAA
This sequence comes from Stegana nigrithorax, assembly GCA_037044495.1. Lineage (NCBI taxonomy): Eukaryota > Metazoa > Arthropoda > Insecta > Diptera > Drosophilidae > Stegana > Stegana nigrithorax. The sequence goes on along the minus strand of JBAMBQ010003019.1, from coordinate 19,999 downwards.
CCTGCAACAAAGACACAAACAGCAGCAGCACCGCCACCAAGCCATAGTCCATGACTCTAAGGACGTACGTACATATGCTGCAGTGGTGCACAGTGGTGCGATTTGTTGACACGCAGGCAGGCACATGCACTTGCATACTTAACGCAATGCATTAAATGATCTTTATGACACACTGTGCACATTCGCAAGTTAGACGCATCATAAGCAGCAGAATCATCATTATTAAAAAAAAAAGAAATAAATGAAAGCAATGACAAAAAAAAAAACAGAAATAACAACTTGAAGTGCAAAAGTATCTTTGAACTTATTACTGCGCTTGGGTTAGCAACAACATCCGAGTGACTGACTGACTGACTACGTACAACGGAGCGCATGAGGGTTATCGCTGCCGGCTCCTTGCGTTGCTTCTGTCGACACTGCAATGTGATTCATTTAGCACAGCAAGCAGCAAGACGCAACGCACGCAGATCCACACTCGCTGCGTATCCATGTTTATGTCTTTATCTTCATTTCTGTTATTGTTGTTTTTGTTATTGTTGTCATCTCAACTCTCCGACTTGGTTGACAATGATTCAATGCAGCAAGTGCAGCAGGCAATTGCAATGGTTTGCAACGTCTTTTGTTGTTTGTTAGTTGGCATGAATCATCGCAACGTCACACATATGTACACACACATATATGCGCACATTATTATAGCGCAAAATAATCAATTGCAAAAAAACAAAAACAATAAAACGCCTACAACAAAATGAATTCACAGTTTTATATTTAACAAAAAAAAATAAAAATAAAAAATTAAAAAGAAATAAACCAAAACAAGAAAAGGTAATAACAAAAAAGAAAAACACATTAAAGTTCACAATACGCAGAGCAGCACCCGCAGCTGATAGTGTTTGGACACACGTTGTCGTTAGCAGCGTCACGCAACGTGAGTACAAGTCTTTAACGCATTCAATCAAGTTACTCTGCAAAAAAAAAAAAAGCGAAAAACATAAAAAAAAAACCAAAACAAAAAAAATGTTTTAATTGATTTTTAGCGTGAATCAGACGACGACAACAACAGCAGCGTGCAGCACCCAGTGACACAACGAACAACGAACGAACAAGAATAACAACAACAACAATGGCAACTACAATAATGAAAGGAAAACTTTAAACAGGCATAAAATTAAAAATAAATAATGCACAAAACAAAAATAAAAACAAACCAAACAAAAAAAAAAAAAACTATTACAAAAAAATTATTATTTTTTTATACATAAATAATTGCGCGACTTTTGATATTCATATGCGCCATTACGCGTTTTGCTTTGGCTCACACACTCACACGAGCGAGTATACACACTCGCACACACATATGCACATAGTTTTGTGGTTTCGCTGCTGGCCAAGTTAGTTTGTGGCTTATTATGTGTTGTTGTGTCTGTAACTGGTGCCTTTATATTGCTTTGTGCCTCAATGCGTTTGGTTTAACCGTGTTAATGTTTATTATTGTCATTGTTGTTGCTGCTGCTCATTATGAACTTTTCTGAACTTTACTATGCTTGCGTTATTCATTCAAATTATAACTATTTAATATTGTTATTATTTTTTTTTTTTTTGGGAAATCATATCTAAGCGATTTAACATTTGAGAAATTTATTTTATTACTTGTTCGCTAATTTGTAATTATTCATGCTTTATTATACTTTAAGCAAAGCATGACAATTGAAATGGCAATAATTATGTGTCCATAAGGACCTTTACATGCTCGAACTTCTTGCAAAAGGTAAGGTTAGGTAACATTTGCTTCGACGGCAGAGCACGACAAAACATGGAAGCTTATGCATGCCTATATTTAACACAGAACTACAAAAGCCACGGTCTGCTGCTTTAACACGCCCTGCAGACACGAATGTACAATGCAGCAAGGTCGTCTCCTATGAAGCAAATATGACAGCAGACCCCTCATTCCCTTTGACACGCACACACAAACACACAATTGTGCTGACATAAAGTTCATCGAGACGCGTAGTTCATTGAGTCGATAAGAGCTCTTGGCAGCATTGTATTCGATCTTTCTATTCTGATCCCGTATTAGTATGATCTGTCGATATGAGGCTCAACCATGCGCACAAAATCACAGAGATAAGGATGAGTGTTGCATGCATTTCTACTGCACACATGCATAACTTCAATCTACAGACTAACTTGCGCTTTTGCTATCTACGCTTACACCTACCAAGTACACTGACACCCGCAGTCATACCCGCAGCTGCAGCCGTACCCGCATTGCCAGTTAGGATTGTGCAAATATAAAGAAAAATAAATAAATAAATACACCTAAATAACAAAGCCAAACATGAGTTATCAGTATCTGTGTTTGTTGCTTATCAGTAATGCAACAAAGCGACAATGCATACATACAAACATTTCCGCACACAACTCACACATAGAAAGAGCCATACAACGCAACACAACACAAAGCCACACATATGCGCCTATGCAGCTAAACAAACGTTTATCAGTTGTGGCGATAAATGAAAAATTGAAAATTTTTGTAAGCTGGCTTTAAAATTTCAAGTAATACAAAAACAAATATATGAATGTATGTATACATATGTATGTGCATATGTGTATGGTGAAAAAAACAGACACAATAAAAAAAGGAAAAAATATTTACACAATAACAAACAATAACAACAACAACAGCTGGGCGCGTCTATTTGCTTGTTATGTGTGTTGTAAATTGTTTAATTAACTAAATGTAAAATAAATTTAAATAAAAAGATATAACAACTTAAAATCAAAAAAGAAAACCAAAACTCAACATCAAAATCAAGCAACCGGGTTTGGAATTTAATTAAAATTAACGGCGTCCCATGTAACTAAAAAATAAAACAAAGAAACAAAACTCAACAAAAAAGAAATGCCGCAATAAAGAAAATTTAAATGGCAAATTTTCAGGTGCGGGCTTTAAGTCGCGCCTATAGACATTTCCCTACATGCACATATGTAATTATAGTTATATACATATATGTAATATGCATTTAACAAATAAATTTTGTGAAAATCGGTAAAATTACTGTTCAACTTAAAAAAAAAAGAAAAAAAAAAAAAATACAAACAAAAGCGGAAACGTTTCACAAAGAAAATCGCCATAGATTAAAAAAAGAAAATTGAAAGACAGAAACAAAACAAAAAAAAAAGCAAACTCAAAATTTTGCAAACGTTAGAAGCAAGTAAATAAATCAATGTTCACAAATAGGTTAATAAGTAAAAATGCATACTTCATGTGTTAACAACAACAAAAACAAAAACCACCGCAACCACAACTCTGATGATGGCGATGACGATGACGAAGACAATGATTATGATGACTATAGCAACGACGACGGTGACGGTGGCGACGATAATGATGATGATAATGATGATGATGATGACAAACACTATTTGTAATATTTGTTTGTTTGTTTTATGTGATTTTTTTTCTTGTTTTTAATTAAAAAACTGCTAACCGCAAATACGTGTATATGTATATAGGTATTTATGCATATATGTACATATGTACATACATTTATCTACCTTTACCCGTAGTAATTTGCAAAAAAAAAAGTTAAAAAAAAAACAATTAAATAAATATAAATAAAAAATAAATAAAGCTAACCAAATTGTATTAATTTGCACAAATAAAATATGTCACATAAAAAATTAAAAAAAAAAAAGCAAAAATATGCATTTTGTTAAAATTAACATAAACGAGTTAACAACTTGTTAATGGGGAAATTAAAATATTAAACAACAAATTATAAATTACACTAGCAACTCATCGTGCACATATATTAGAATTTTGATTAAAATGGATACTTTGGCAAATTATAATAATTATAAATGAACCCAACAAACAAAAAAGTAAGTAAACTTTACCTTTATAATAGAAAATGAAGAGAAAGACAGCATAGATTTTTCATGAATACTCATTCTATTCAAATTATTATTTTTAGATTTTAATGCTATTAATGTTCTATTCAGTCGAATACACATATTCACGCATATTTACTTAAATGAGTGCGGAAAATTATTCATTCAATTTGGAATTGAACGTCTTATATGTCGCTTTGAATTCATTCATTCAGCCATGTAATATATGTATGTATATGGGACACTCATAGCTGCAACGCATTATCAAAATAATTAAAGAGTAAGCAAGTAAGGCACAAAAAAGTTGACAGGCAAAGGGGCAGATCAAATGCAACGTAAATCAATAAGTCACATATATTTTATAAATATGTAAATGAGTAACCAAACGCTTGAGTAGCATTTAACTTTTTATTTTGTTTTTTTACAGCATGACAGCAAACAAATGTGTTTCCTCTGAAGCCAAATTGTGTAAGCACGTATGAGCACTTCCGATTGACTAAACAAACTGCCAAGTCAAATACAAGTTACGCACAAAGTGAAAAAGAGGAGGGAAAACGAAAACGCAAAGAAAAAGGAAAAAGTGCACCCTTTGACTGTTGCTGCATAAGAATTAAGCTTATCAATTACAGCTACGCATAAGTCAGTCAATAAATGTGCAATTTAGCGTGCATAGATACAAGATACAAGGGACTTGCGCGCAGGTGACTGCCAAAGCAGACGCACAGCAGAGGGCAGTGCGTGCAAGCCTGCGCGTGAAAGACCGACTGAGCGCGAGTGAGAGGCAGCACACGCCGACGTGTCTGTACATTGGCAGCGCGTAGGACGACATTGGACGGCAGACAGACGGCTTCAAGCGAAATTAGTACGTTTTATGCGCTTAATTATGCACACAGTTGCTTATTCATGCAATCGCCTGGGCGACGTTTGACCACGTCGGTGCAAAAGCTGCTGCTATCGCTTGAATGAGCGATATGCCATCCAGCAACAGCAATGCTTAAAAGGCAAAATAAAAAAAGAAAAACAAAAAAAAGAAAGAAAAACGGCAAATAAGAAGAAAAATAATATACATAGGGAATTCAAAAGTATGCAAAATTAATTAAAACATGGCCATTGCTGACTGTGGGCGGCACACCCGCACACGCCCATTTAGATTGACGCCGGCACTTAATAATTTTTTTTTTAACTTTAAAAAATTGTGTGTACGTGTTATTTATGTGCGCATGTGTGTGTGTTTATGTGTGCAAGCCGTCGTCTTTCAAAGTCGTGAAAGTGGTCAACAGTAAAGCGAAATACGAAAAGAAATGCAAAACGAGAAAACCCAAAATGAATGTCAAACAATGTAAAACATGACCGCAGGACATTTCTCGTGCTGTCAGCTGCAGTTCAACAAAGCACATTGGCGTGGCCGCGTGTGCGACAGAGAGCGAAAGAATTGTGCCATGAATAGTTGAAGCGTGCTTCTGGCCAAGGAAGCTAACCGACTAGCAGGCTGGTAGGCAGGCAGGCGCAGGCAGACAGAAAGTCAAGCGGGGTGGCAGCCAGGCAGCCAGGGAGCCAAGCAGGCTGCAGACCTAATAATGAAAGACTTACGAACGACGAAACGTCTCTGGCGTTTTTATGTAAGTGTAATTGAAGTTGATGCGAACACAAAACAGGAACCACAAAATGCAAGAAAATAAAACCGATTTGCTACTAAAACGAATACAAATTGCTTCCCGCTTCGCAATTTCATTTCTTTTTGCCGGTTCAATTCGAGCCTGTTTCTGTTTTTATGAGTGTTATATCATACAGCCGACAGTTCAACATTACGACAGCTGATGGACATGCAAGGCACAAAAACAGAGAAGAAGAAAAAAACCCAAATAAAAAATAAAATGGACATTTTGGCAAATGTCAATCGACGATTCGTGCATGCAAATAAATTGCGTTCAATTGCAGAAACTGAAAGACGTATGGTCAGCATCGAGTGCGACATATGCGCACAAGTCACTGGGTCTGTGACACAGCAAGCATTTATAGAAGTCAACTGCTGCCTTGTGCCTTGAGCCTGCACAAAACAAAAAATTCATTCAACAAGGGACACTGCACATATTGACAAAAAAATTTAAAACAAAATATGCCAGTGAGTGACTACGCAAGCAATGCTGCTGTTGTCATGACGATTTGTTCTTGGCACTGACAGCAGAGCGGGCGCAGTGCGTGGTCGCCTGCCTAATAAAGCATCTCACACAAGTGTGTGTGTGTGTGTGTATGATTCAGCTGCAAGTTAGTTACCTGCATCTAGATGCATATGCACTATGCATGAAAATATTTACTTTTTTTTTTCAGCAACTTAACTTATCATTACGTTTGCTGGGTTTCTTCTCTTTACTTTTTTGTTGTATATGACTTATAAATGTAGTTGATAAGCAAAAGCTTAAAAATAAACACAATTAATCGCATTTTCATTTTTGAAAATTTTGAAGGTGGCACAAGCCAACGCCAACGCCAACACCAACGACAAACGTCATAGCTCAGCGAGCAAACATAGACGCATTGTTTGTAAATCGGGGGGAAATCACTTTTAAGTAATCACAACATCAATAATTAAATGCGCTGCTTATCAGACATTTCAAATTAAAGCATTAAATAGCAGCAGCAGCAGCAATAGCAGCAACAACAACAAGAGCAACGGCAGAAATTACAATGTCAACAATAATAAGTAAAATACAACAGTCGACAACAGAAAGAAAAAAAAAAAGCAAAAAAAAAATAAATAGAAACAAAAACAAGAATAAATTTAATTAAATAGTAAGTCTCAGTACCGCCTTGGCATAGGCATAAGTATGTATAGTATGTATATTTCTACGTTTCACAAGCCGTCTGTGTTTGCTCGTTTGTTCGTCCGTCCGTCTGTACGTCTGTTTGTTTGCATTGCGGCATGCTCGCATATGGAAAAACGAAATACATAAGCAGACAACAAGAACAAAAATGGGTCTATTAAAACAAAAACTGATTGATAAGAATAATAAATAATAGTAATAATAATAATATTAAGTATACGTACGATTTAGCGCCTTTAAATTGTTTATGGCGTTTTGGGTTTTTGCTGTTGTCTCTGCTTCGAAGACACGCTGCTGCAAGCGCAAACCAATTCAAAAAATAAAAAAAATCTCATAATAATAACAGCACAAAATCTTTATGAACTCCATTTACAAAGCATATATGTATATACACATATAAATGCGTACATACATACACACATTTGTATATGTGAGCTGTAGCTTACTGTAGCCAGTCATTATTGTTTTTCTTACTTGCAACTCATTTAACGACTTTTTGTGTAAAACCCGTGCCCATGCCCGTACCCACTTTCGCCGTCAATGTGCTCACATGATAAGTTTTATTTATAAACACGACAACAATAACAATAAAAACAAAATCAAAATAGCCGATTGAATCGAATAGAAAAGTTATCAACATGTAAGTGATGCCAGCCTGCAGCCGCACGCACACACTCGCACTTGGCCTGCGATAAACAGCAACAGCAGCGGCAGCAGACAATATAGCATCCACAGCAGCCACAGCAGCCGCAGCCACAGCAAAAGCTGAAATTGTAGTTGAACTAGTGCTGCCTGATACTTCTCATATACTATGCCGTATAGTAAATTGTTCAGACTTTGTATGAGACAAGCGAACAATTTTGAAGCGTTCACTTTGTTTAAAGCAGCACTTGGGAAGTCATTCGCAATTAATTACTTTGTTTAGCCGAAATGCATGCAAAATGCCAAACTGATACAAAATCCTAACCCAACCTCAATCCTCAACTCCCCTTAACCCAACTGCAACGCCAAATGTTTGCAACCAACTTAACTTGATTTGCCTTATTAAAATAAAGGAAAATATATGCAGTCAGTAAGTTGGGTTAGCGCTGGCAGGTAACTTCGTTTGTTGCTTTTTATGCGTCTTGGCAGCGCATCAACGTCCTGTAATTGCTCAACAGGCGCGGCCATTGCTTAAGCCAATGCCAAATCTCACGCTTTTCTCGTGCCAGTCACTGACATTTGATATTATTATTTTTGTAGTCTTACACCTAACTGGAATACAGCAAAGTAGATATTTCAAAAACAGCTGTTGGCTTAGCGTCGTGTATATATTGTACAATGTTTAACCGCATCATATATATTTATATCATACTTAGATAACAGCTCAAGCTTGTGTCTCCTTTATATCTTAAAGGCAACTTAATCTAAGCTATAATAGACTTACATATATATATATACAAATAAACAGTACAACATAAAAAACTTTTTAACAAAGAAAGAATAAATTAATAAACAAAACTGAATGCAGCTTCAAGTTAGAGAAAAAAATTAAATATGTATGTACTCACTATACACTTTCTAAAAAGCGAAAGAGCATCATGTTTAGACATAACAATTATGATTTATTAAAAGAAAATTTCTGTCTAGTAACATATAACGATGTATACTACAATAAAAATTAAAACAGAAATTGAAGAAATCTTTCAATGGTTCAGAACTTCAAAATGCGACTGGCTATGAATATAAGCATTAACTAAAGTTTATTAATTTTATAAGAAATATTTGCAGTAAAACAACCATCTAAAATTAAATATACAAAAAGGCATTAAATTTTAAGACTAGTAAAGGTCTGTCTAAATGTATGGAGTTGAAATACAATATACATGAACTCGAAAGTAAGGAAAAGCAAACAGCAAGGAGCAAGCAAATAATTTTCGTATCATATGGTGGCACATCTTTTCAGTGCAGCAAATAAGTCTAAAATGTGAAGAGGTCATAATATTTTGTGTCCACTTCTTTGAAGTAATACTGTATTTATATATGTACTAGGCACAATATGGGTATGCGTATTTGATTATTACCAATATCGGTTGTACAAAGTTATTGTTGTTTGCGATATTTTGTCTACATTGTGTGCGAGTGTATCTTTTACAAGTAAACTGATATTTGTACTATTTAAGCAACAATAATAACAGCAACAACAACAATAACAACAACAGCAACCACAATGACAACGAAAAACCAAGAAAATGCAGTTCAAGCTGTGCAAACTCGCGTACAAATGTTTACAAAACAAGACAATATCAAAAAAAAACATGTGAAAAAAAGCCACAACAAGATAACAAAACAAAAACAACAAAAAAATAACAAACGCAACGAAACATATTTGGATAAATTTTGCAATAGAACAGGTACAAACGCACACACGGGACGGTGCCAGTTACGGCACAACACAATCCAACACAACAAAAAAAAAAACAACAACTATGCAAGGTTGGCTAAAACAAAACAATAACAACAAATAGAAAACTGAAAAACTGAGAGAAAAAAAAACTAAGTCTATAAATGTACAAACTTAAAGCCGGATGGATTAAATTGGGATTTATGTACATGCAAAAAATTACAAATAAAAAAATAGCAGAAAAAAGGAAGTAAATAAAAACAAAACCAAAACAAAAAAAAAACACAACTAAAAACAAAAGAAATAACAGTTCGAGGCAATGGGCATACGAGTAACAACATACACTCACGATAAAGTCGTGCACACTAAGCTGGGTAATTCCCACGGGGTAACTCTCAGCGCCAGGTTGGCTACGTCAGCGCTGCCCTGCCATGTCCATGTTGCCATATTGCTAAGCATGAATGTGTCCGTGTCCGTGTGTGCATACATGGACCAAGTACATATAAACATATATAAAATATATGTTTGTATATATGACCGGCCGTCAGTACTTGCGCCGCATACATGCCCTCCCCCGCGCCCTAGCAGCAGCACCACCGCATTCAGCGCGTTTGTTGAGGACTATGTATCTTACTCTACAAATTCAGAAAACATTTTTCAGTGAGTTAATGCGCAAACGGCTTGCAGCGCGTGGGAGAGGGTGGCGCGGCAGTCTCTCGGAGTCTCCGGCCCATACGGAGGAATCGCATAAAGAGTTATGGAAATGCGGAAAATATTCTATACACTTGCCTTTCCTTTTTAGGCAATGAGCTGTACGACACACTTGCCCCACCATGTCCCACTGTCAGGCTGCCATGAGGCCACGCTGCTGCGCTGCCATGATGCCCGCACTGCAATGCGAACGCGCCTCAATGTGGCATGCCCCGGCAAGAGTGAGTGAGAGTGTGTTTGTGTGTTTATGTGTGTGCGTGTATGAGTTGAGTTATGTATAGCGTCGTGATCTCCGTGCGTGCATGGTGTGAGTCTCAGGTGGCAGATATTTTTGCATTTCATTTTCGCTATTCAGCAAATTGACTGCTAGGCACGTGTATTTTTTCAACACTTTTGTGTGAATGAGTTTTGCTTTAGTTTTCATTTTCATCAGATACTTTTTTAATCTCTTTATATTCTTTTTTTAACTTCTTTTTTTTATTATTACTTTTTTTGTTACGCATTTATGTTTATATCTATGCATATGTACATGTGTGTATCTGATTTGCTTGCAGCCCTTGTTGTTGTTGTTATTGTTGTTGTTGTTACACCTTTTAGCATAGCGTAATACAGCTTAACAGTATTGATAACTTTTACAACAAAAAAAGAGAATCTTTCATAGCGGTTTTATTTTTTCTTTTATCTTTTTATCAAACAAGAGCAGATGGATTTGCAGCCTTACCTCAACACCACTACAACACCACACAGGCGGCACCAGGCTCAACTAAACGCTTAGCTGTGCAGTCACAAATCCTTAATGGCAACACTCTACTGCACTTTAGTTAGCGTCACAGACCTTTAAAGAGTTTCAGCCAAAAACTTAATAAGTATCTAAGTACATAAATCGCAATGCGCTGCTTTTGCCTTTGAAATGCCTGTTTCCTAGAAGAAAAGTTTCTGCAGAACTGCCACAGCACAATAAACCCTGCTGTCAGTAAATTCGTTTGTTACGCTACAAGGATGTCCTTTGATTTAGGCTTTCCGTCAAGGCAGTTGGCAAGCATGGAACTACGCTTTATCGCCAGACATTTGTGTTGTCTAATTCAATTTGCTCCGACTGTTGCACAGATAAGCATTTGTGCGGCTATAGCGGGACACATACACAGGCAGGCAGGCAGACACGGCACGGTACGGCGCAGCACGGCACAGTCGAAGCTGGTTTAGTTTGATTTTGTTTCATTTACTTGTTCGCTCATTCAATAGCAGGTAACAAAAAGATCCTGCTGAATATCCTTGTTGAGATTACGTTTCTGGGTTTTTTTTTCTGTTTTAATTATACCTAAAAATCAAACATTGACCAGGTAGCAGCAGCTGCTTACATTCATGTGAGTCCTTTAAAATGTATAGCAGTGGAACTGCAAATACAAAGGTAACATACACAGCAAAGGTCACAGGAATAGTATGAAAACACCAATAAAAGAAAAAACAAAAATAATTTCTTATTTAGAAAATTCTGATGTTCCTATGATCGGTTTGTAAAAGGCAGCAAAGGCCAGCTGCTATTAACACGGAGGAACCTATCATAGCATGTCAGACATAGTCTGCTAATGCAAATCGACAGTCGCATAAGAGCCGATCCTTACATTTTTTCATTTTTACACCATGGACGGTTGATAATCAATGTACACATGCATGCAAATAAGTCAGCAATTCACACCAGATCGCTTCTTTATTGCTATTGCTCAAGCGCTAGGAGCTGTGCTCTTTGTCAATAAGCAGTCCTTCATGCTCGCACTGACGAAGTATCGCTGCGCAGATTAACTTTAGAAGAATTTATAGACATCATGTCAACGTCTGAGTTAGTATAGGACCCATTAAAGAGCTATATGTATATTTATTATATGTAATTAAGCTTTTTTTCATATATGAAAAGATAGTTTTATAGTTTAATTGTGGAAGAGTATGTGATGCTGTATATGGTCATCCATACTATTGCTATCATTGCTGTAGAGAAAAGTTTAATCGAAATTGAATGCTTTTTGAAAATTGCCCGCAGTAAGTGTAAGTTCCTATAACTATTGCTTGACAAGCTATCTTAGGCAGGTTTTACTGTAACGCGTAGTTGACTGTGTGGCTTATGCAGCGATGCTCTGACTGACATACTATACATACATACAAATATGGCGAAATCAACGTAGGTAATGTTGTTCGAGTATATGTGTGCTTACTGTCAGCCACTTAGAGCAGAGCAGCGTGCACAGGCAACCGACATGCGATCGCTTAAGTCTCAGATACTTTTGCTGGCTAACCAACCAGCGACGACGTCAACGAGTGGTGAGCAGTGCAAGACACGGCGGTGCACGTTGTTACGCACCAGTCAGTTGTTGGTTTGACGATGAATGTGTCGTGTACATGGTATAACATAAACGTATGCATTTCTGTGTGTGTGTGTTTATATATACATACATATATATGTGAGTGTGTGTACCTACATATGTTCTTACATAAATGCGAACTTCGTAAATCACTTTAGCATTTTGTTGTTGTTATTATTGTTTTTATTATTATTTGTTTGTTTTTGTTGTTGCTGTTGTTATTATCATTGTTGCATGAGTCTGGTCTTGCTGAAAACGGCCAACGTTGTCGACACAACCTACAACAGGAAATTTTCATAAGCCAAAAAGCAGAACACGCTGCACGTTACATGCGTGCTGCCACCACAAAGCCGGGACGTGCATATACATCCCCCACCCAACCAAACACACACACACACACATACATGTGTGTGTTGTACATTTTTCAGCTCGTAACGTTAAGTGCGTGCAGGTAAATCTGCTCTGGCATTTGTCTGCGCACAACATGGACCCGACATGACCCGACCCGACCTGACCCGACCCGGCCTTACCCCACCTACCCGTACACATCCTTATGCGGCATTTATACATGCACGTACGCTGACACGTGCATATAGACAGGCAAGAGTATCGGCGTTTATTAGATTTATTTGTATATTATACGATTAGTTTGCCTCTCTTCTGATTTGGTTTTCGTATTCGGGTTTTTTTTTTATTAATTCAATTATTTATCTTAAGTAATTTTATTCGTTTACGTTGGCAATGTGATAAGCGTCAATGATTCAACCTTTACCACAATTTGTTGTCAGCAAAAAGCCCAATGAATAAAAGAAGAAAAGAAAAATATGTAAATACACAAAACTCCAGTAGGTTAAACAAGACGATCACTGTAATAAGCTCTAATAAACTTATGCTGGTTTCACTGTAGAAAATTGTGTGAAAATCACTTACCAATGAACTTGGCGCACCTTATATTCGAGTGTGCAACTGTGATGCGGCTAAGTTGCAACAGCTGGCGATCAATCGATCGATCAATCAATCAAGCAAGCAATCAAACAATAACGCAGCTAATCAATCAAGCCCACGTACAAAAAGTGTAACGTAGTCAATCGTTTAGTCAATCTAAGCACACATCAATCAAATGTGTAACTGCTGCGACTCGGCGCTGTCCCGGCCTTGCGCTGGCACTGGCACACACAATAAATTGTGAGACATGCGCTATGGTGTGCAAGCTGCCACTTACGCAGCGGCTGCGGCTGCGTATCCGATACAACAACTTGTTGTTGCTTAGTGTTGATGTTGTTGATGGAATTGATGGTATTGTTGTTGTTGTTGTTGTTAAGGGTTGGCTGTTAACGCTATGCTTTCGCTACTGCTACTAAGCAAATTCCTTTAAACAAAAACAAACGCAAAGCAAAATGCGTTCAAATTTCACTAGGCCTCGGCCTCACGTTGCCTGCAGTGCGCTGCCAAAATGGTTTCGCTTTGTATACTTATTTCGTTTTTGTCTGTTTAATGTTGCTTTTATTATTGTTGTTTTTGTTGTTGATTTCGTGGTTGTTACTGCCGTTGTTGTTGTCATTGGCTATTTTAGGCACATACAGTTACCGTTAGCTTGCGATACACATAGTTGCATGCAAATAAGCGCGCGCGCACACGTTTGTGCATATTTTCGTTTCTTTTTCTTTTATTTTTATTATTATTTTGATTTTTGTTTTTTTTTATTTCGTTTTTTGTATAATTATTTATTTCATATATACAAACGCATTCCGGTTCCGGTTCAATTCCGGCCAAGTTAATAACCAGTCAATAAGGAAACACACAAAAAAAAATCAAAACAAAAATAACAACAAAAAAAGTAAAAAAAGCCAAACACTTCTGTGACACTGCGTCGTGGCTTTGTTTTTATTTCTTGCTTTTTCGTTGCTTTGCTGTGCTGTGCTTTTTTTCTTTAAGTTCAGTCGAGTTTGGGTTTAATGCGTGTTTGGCAATTAAATTTTTTAAGGTTTTCAATTATGCTTTAGCTATTTCGCAACACGAGACCAAAACAAAGCACCTGCACAGTATTATTCCACGATCGTGGTTGTTGTGTTTGTTGTCACTAACATAACTGCCGCAGAAACTACACTACCACCATAGCCAGTAGTTGCAGCCACCTTTAACTTTATTATTGCAGTTGTTGTTGTTGCCTCTTCTTCTTATTATACTTATGCACTCACGCGCATACACGACTCCAGACGATGTCGCATGTAAAACTTTCAAATAACAGTAAAACAAAAGAAAAAAAACTCACACACAAACAACACCAAACGTGCAAACGATCGAACGCACTTTGTGTTACATACAATACAAAAAAATGCAACAACAAAAAGGGTAATTTACTTGCTTTTTTAATTTAATTAATCAAAAACAGAAAAATATAAATGCAACGTGAACGTTATTTAAAAATAAAAAGCAGCAAACAAAAATCAACACGAAAAAAAAACAGCGTACGCAACACAACCGCCAAACAACATACGAACCGCTTACAGATCAACGTCAAACTGATTGCTCGATTGCATTACTACACTGCCCAGCAGTGATGCCAACAACAAGACTCTCTCGTCCGACCGGAGCGCAAATTACAACAACCATCTGAAATTCTCCCGCCGAGACAACCGGCACTGCGGGTCGAGACAACACGAAGTTTGTTTTTGTCTTGAGTATTAGCTGCGCAAGCCGCTCAAACAGCGTGCTCTCAATCATCACAAACCAACAACAACATTCAAATAACGATGCGAGTAAACGAGACAAAACATGCAGAGAGTTGCCTGCACACCTGAAAGCAGTGATGCCAACACTCAGCGAGCAAAAGTGGCTAGATTCAAGAAAAAAGCGGTTAAAAAGGAACAGATGAGGGTGAAAAATCGCCAAATGAGAATTCTTTCCAGAAATTGATCTAAATATATATATATATAGATAGATATGTACACATATAACTTTTACCTTTTAGATAAATTACTAATTTTATATCTTCAATTATATCTGCTTCTTAATTGACATTTTCGGTGTGATCATGTACCATTTGATTTCCTCATTTTTTTTGCCCATTTAATCCGATCTGAGATGAATTATAAAATTGTGATTTAAATTTATTACAAAATATACTCGCATATGTACAAAATGTCGCTACATTTAATGTCGCTACTTAGTTTAGCTCAGTTCTGTAAAATTCATAAATACATTGACTAAGTTTTTCGCCAAGCGGTCGCTCCAGCTCCCCACAGGTAATGTCCGCCAAAAGCATACGTGCCTCAGCTTCATTGGTGCATGCGTCGTAGCCCTCGAGTAGGCGACGGAGCGTTGGATACTGTCCGATCACAGCAAGTGCACGGTCTATCGAGATTGAATGTAATTGCAGCAATTGTTGCACGAATACCTCGCGCACGCTCAATTGTGCGCTGCGTGCTGAATCTTTGTAAAGGGCGTGAAATTTTAGCAGACCAACCATTGCATCTTGCGGTCGACTTTGCTGCAACAGTTCCTTTGGCATATCGACTAGTCCTTTGCTTTTGTATATTTGTATTAATGTGCGCGTCATATTTTGCAAGTAAACCATGGAATGATTGTGATTCTTAGTGCGCACGATAATGAAACCATTTTGGATTTGCATATTGGTCATTGCTTGCTTCAAGTTTTCAAGCGGCAAACCCAAGTGCTCGTTGTCACCATAGTCCTCAATCAGATAGATAATATTCTGCAATCCGCACTGTTTCAGACGATGTTTCTGCTCTTGAAAGCGGCCATCACGTATGCTAGATGCCAGATCATCCATGCGCTTTCGTTCAACAATATAGGGCAGCACCAGTTCGTTCCCATCAAGATCGCGTGCAATCCACATAAAGTCTCCAATCGTTAAACGTCGCACTTCATATGGAACTGCCAACGTCTGTAAGCAGCTGCGTGTTTTATCCAATAAGCATTTATTCTTTCCATTGGTTTCTTGTGTGTCAACAAGCAATACTATGCGAAATGTGCCCGCACTCATAGTTACACTGCGTGTACATTTCTCCTCAAAATCGATAGCGCATTGCGCCTTTTTGCTAATTTTGACGGATTTTGTTTTTAATATTTTTTGCCTATTTTTTAGTTTGGCTTTTAATACAGATTTATTAACAGTTTTAATTACTTCTTGTATATCCGATTGGTAGCTATCGTTATTGCGGACGGATGCTAAATTAGACTGTTGACTTGAGGCAGTACGTTGTAGCAGCAACTCCTCATCGATTAGTTTGCAAAGCGTTGGCCCGAAACCAGAAAGCACGGCGCAATCGCGGCCACTATAAAGCGGCAGTGGATACATGCGCAATGCTTCCAGCGCTTTACGTAGTTTGAACTGGCAAAGTGCATTTCGTTCCTTTGCGTTAAGCCACCAGAGTTCGAGCCACTTCGTGAATAATGGATTAGGTGTTAGAAGTTTTATTTCCAAGCGTCTGGATGGCATGCTGTCCGCAACTGGTAAATCCATTTATACAGGAATAATAAACAAAACGAT
The DNA here is from genome assembly GCA_037044495.1 of Stegana nigrithorax. Taxonomy (NCBI): domain Eukaryota; kingdom Metazoa; phylum Arthropoda; class Insecta; order Diptera; family Drosophilidae; genus Stegana; species Stegana nigrithorax. The sequence continues at coordinate 3,316 of JBAMBQ010003019.1, read as the reverse complement.
TTGGTTTCAAGCATTCGCTTTTTCAAATAAGTTCGGTCTCAAAATAATTGCGTTAACTATATGACATGATATATAAACCAATTCCTCAATTCTTTTTGTTAGTTTTTCTTATTTTCAACATCTTTGAAAATATGCTACACTCATCTGTTTTCGTTCATGTTTACGCGCACAACAATGCTTAAGAAGCGAGATAGAAGTATTCGACCAGTGCTGCCAACGCTAAACGAGCTAGAGCTAATGAAAGTGAAAAATTACCAGACCACATGTATATTGATGTTTCGCGTTTTTAAAAAAGGGACAATCTGTCCACAAAATTGCTTATCTATTATCACGCAGAAAAAAAATCATTGCACACGGTTCTTATTTCTTAAAATTGTAAAATAAACTATTCGAGTATGGTTTAGAAGGTTACACCACGAATGTACAAATTTGTGAAGTATTAAATACCGTTAGAGTATCCATGAAGATGTATGTTTATATTTGCAATTCGATATTGGCAACAACAGTGAAATTAAGGAACAAAGTTTGTAATTTTCAAAATACGGTCGTTGTAAGCAACGACAGCAGATTTTTGTTCTAAGCTTAACCGCAAATGCGCAAAAACAACAAATACAGCATTGTAATTGGTTTCTCATATATGTATGTTGCATTACAAAAAACAACAATAACAAAAAAAAAAAAAAAAAACTCGAATATCATTTTGTGGTTTTTGCTATTCTAGTACTACTTGCATTACGCTGCGAAAAGGTCAACTATTACTTGTATTACAAAATCGGCAATTGTTAAATTATTTTTATGTGACGAGCCTCGCAAAGTTTATTGTATTTTACAAATAAATACTGATATTCTAATTGAATACAAAACGCCGTTAGGGCGCAAACTTATCGGTCTGCATGTAGTGTGTGGTCCAGGACTGGAGTGCTGCCAAGTCAGAAAAAACACACAGCGAGACTTACTATTACTTATTCCAGTGTGTATATTTACAACATCATAAGCTTTTTAGTTACTGAAATTGTTGATTTGCGTTGAAACAACAGTTGTCTGAAAAGCCGCGGCGAGCTAACATTGTTTGGTTTTCTTTGTACTGGTTGAAGTGTTGCTGAATAATGTCAATACCGGGACGTGCCTTGCACTATGTCTTCAAAATCGGCGATCGCGCTAAGAATGCCTTTTTCTTTCGCAGCATACTTGGAATGAAGGTATGTGAGTGCAAGTCGAGGGGAATCACAATCGAGCGGCTTGGGGGAAGTTATCACGCAGCACGATAATGAAATGCGGTTAAATGCAAATATAATTAACTTTTATCTGAGTGACTTGTTAGCCATAATTATAGTCTGTTCGAAACAAAAAAACAAAAAAAAAAAACAAACTCCAAATTGACAATAAAAGTTATTTCTCATGTTTACAGGTTCTGCGTCACGAAGAATTCAAGGAGGGCTGCGAGGCGCAGTGCAACGGGTAAGTTAAGCGACCGCACGCTTGTGTAAGGCAATGATTCAGATATGCAACATACACACCATTGAGATTGGAAACAATGTCATTAAACATGTTTAACAACTTACAGCCCCTACGACAATCGCTGGAGCAAAACCATGATTGGCTACGGCCCTGAGTCAACGCATTTCGTTATCGAGTTGACGTACAACTACGGCGTCAAAAGCTACGAGTTAGGTAAGTACAAACTCTTTATTTTTGTGTCTTAATACAATTTGAATCCTCAGGCAACGACTTCGGCGGCATCACAATCAAATCAAGCGAGGTTCTTAAGCAGGCGAGCACACTTAACTATCCCATTACAAAGCAAGGCAACTACAGTGTACTGACCTCACCGGATGGTTATCGCTTCTTCATTATCGATGAGCAGCAGCCAGCGCAGGCGGACCCCGTGCAGCAGGTAACATTGCATATCAGCAATTTGGCAGCCTCGAAACAATATTGGCACAAGCTGCTGCAGATGCAGCTAATCAGCGAGGATGAGTCTGCGCTGGTTCTTAGCTATGGTCAGCAACAGGCTGCCTTGCGTTTGCTACGGATCAGCGAACCGCTGCAGCGCGCTAAGGCTTATGGCCGCATTGCATTTGCTGTACCGTTGAGTGCGCAGGAGCCCATCGATGCTGTGATCAGGGCTAACAACGGCACAATATTGAAACCACTCGTTACATTGGACACGCCGGGCAAGGCGTCCGTACGCGTGATTATACTTGCCGATCCGGATGGCCACGAGATTTGTTTTGTCGATGAAGAGGGCTTCACGCAATTGTCGCAGGTCGAAGAGAATGGCAACGCAATGCTGGACAAGTTCATTGCAAAGGATCCGTTTCAGGATAAGTGAAACTAACGACATCATTGTATACAATATACTTAAACACGGGTTATTGGTGCTTTAAATCTATAATTGTGTAGTTTAGGTTTATTTGTTAGTTTGTTGGCACGAAAAAGGTATTAGTTATTAAAGAAATCCATGCATGGTAAATATTTCCGCACGCTCTACCTTGGCTTTTTTGCATTTGCACACTTTCAAAGACTTTTTACCGGGCATTGCGGTGTGCCAAAGGCCAATGGCAGCACTGTCAATTGACCATGGGCAGCATTGTCCGCGTAGGCAAAACTATAGTGCACCCATTCGCCGATGCATAGGCTGGAGTACTAGCGAGACAGAAACAGAGGCTAACATTACTTCTTCTTACGTTTTCTTGGTCGCCATTTTGTCGAAAATCGCCAGGCTCAGGCAGTCACGAAATCGAGAAGAAGACTTGTGGTTGTTGTTGCAGTCTTCTTTTTGAATAACCGCCATTCGCAACGCAAGAATGGCAGAACTCCACTGATAAAGAAGAAGAGACGAAAACAGCGAGAAAAAGTAACAACAATTGCTAATAGCAAGAATACTTTGTGTTATTAACGATTGGTGTGGGCAATAATCAAATTAGCAACGAAATTAGCTCAAAGTAACTTAGAAAAAGCACCAACAGAAAAACGTGAAAAGGCGAATAGCAACGCGTACGCGTTGCTTAATTTTCCCTTTTTGTTTGCTAAACATGGACACACCACCAACAATCACAACAACACCACAGCACGGTGGCGCCAAAGGTAAGCAACAACAAAAAAATAACAATAACAATGACATACGACCTTTTTGGGATAGTAATAAAAATAATGACATATTTTATTATTCCAAAATATAGAATTCCAAGTCGCTGGCGTCTCGCGCAGTGGGCGCGTACGTAAAAAATCTTCCAAATTATTAGACTTCGAGTCACCGGAGGAATTTGAGAAGAAGGCTAAACGACAAACACGACAACCGCCACGATATCATGCA
>JBAMBQ010003017.1:0-118083 GCA_037044495.1 Stegana nigrithorax | reverse complement strand
CAAGCACTTCCTCGACCACCTTCTCGGCAACAACTTCAGACACCTCTGCCTTTGAGGGTTCCTTCTTGACATCAGTTTGTTCTTTTGCGGATTTCTTGGCATCAACTTGTTTTTCTTCAATAGACTCCTTTTCTGCCATTTTTGCCTTTTGTAGTTTAGTTTTTTCTTCTTTTGTCTTCACTTGCTTAGACGAATCTTCAAGCACTTCCTCGACCACCTTCTCGGCAACAACTTCAGACACCTCTGCCTTTGAGGGTTCCTTCTTGACATCAGTTTGTTCTTTTGCGGATTTCTTTGCATCAACTTGTTTTTCTTCAATAGATTCCTTTTCTGCCATTTTTGCCTTTTGTAGTTTAGCTTTTTCTTCTTTTGTCTTAGTTGGCTTAGACGAATCATTCAAGCACTTCCTCGACCACCTTCTCGGCAACAACTTCAGACACCTCTGCCTTTGAGGGTTCCTTCTTGACATCAGTTTGTTCTTTTGCGGATTTCTTGGCATCAACTTGTTTTTCTTCAATAGACTCCTTTTCTGCCATTTTTGCCTTTTGTAGTTTAGTTTTTTCTTCTTTTGTCTTCACTTGCTTAGACGAATCTTCAAGCACTTCCTCGACCACCTTCTCAGCAACAACTTCAGACACCTCTGCCTTTGAGGGTTCCTTCTTGACATCAGTTTGTTCTTTTGCGGATTTCTTGGCATCAACTTGTTTTTCTTCAATAGATTCCTTTTCTGCCATTTTTGCCTTTTGTAGTTTAGTTTTTTCTTCTTTTGTCTTCACTTGCTTAGACGAATCATCAAGCACTTCCTCGACCACCTTCTCGGCAACAACTTCAGAGACCTCTGCCTTTGAGGGTTCCTTCTTGACATCAGTTTGTTCTTTTGCGGATTTCTTGGCATCAACTTGTTTTTCTTCAATAGATTCCTTTTCTGCCATTTTTGCCTTTTGTAGTTTAGCTTTTTCTTCTTCTGTCTTAGCCGGCTTAGACGAATCTTCAAGCACTTCCTCGACCACCTTCTCAGCAACAACTTCAGACACCTCTGCCTTTGAGGGTTCCTTCTTGACATCAGTTTGTTCTTTTGCAGATTTCTTGGCATCAACTTGTTTTTCTTCAATAGATTCCTTTTCTGCCATTTTTGCCTTTTGTAGTTTAGTTTTTTCTTCTTTTGTCTTCACTTGCTTAGACGAATCTTCAAGCACTTCCTCGACCACCTTCTCGGCAACAACTTCAGACACCTCTGCCTTTGAGGGTTCCTTCTTGACATCAGTTTGTTCTTTTGCGGATTTCTTGGCATCAACTTGTTTTTCTTCAATAGATTCCTTTTCTGCCATTTTTGCCTTTTGTAGTTTAGCTTTTTCTTCTTTTGTCTTAGTTGGCTTAGACGAATCTTCAAGCACTTCCTCGACCACCTTCTCGGCAACAACTTCAGACACCTCTGCCTTTGAGGGTTCCTTCTTGACATCAGTTTGTTCTTTTGCGGATTTCTTGGCATCAACTTGTTTTTCTTCAATAGACTCCTTTTCTGCCATTTTTGCCTTTTGTAGTTTAGTTTTTTCTTCTTCTGTCTTAGCTGGCTTAGACGAATCTTCAAGCACTTCCTCGACCACCTTCTCGGCAACAACTTCAGACACCTCTGCCTTTGAGGGTTCCTTCTTGACATCAGTTTGTTCCTTTCTGGATTTTCGATCATCAACCTGTTTTTCTTCAATAGTTTCTTTTTCTAACAACGTTGCCTTCTGTAGTTTAACTTCTTCTTCTTGTGTCTTAGCTGTCTTAGATGAATCTTCAACCACTCCTTCAACCACTTCCTCAGCAGAAACTTCAGATACCTCTGCCTTTGATGGTTCCTTTTTGACATCAGTTTGTTCCTTTCTGGATTTTCCATCATCAACCTGTTTTTCTTCAATAGTTTCTTTTTCTAACAACGTTGCCTTCTGTAGTTTAACTTCTTCTTCTTGTGTCTTAGCTGTCTTAGATGAATCTTCAACCACTCCTTCAACCACTTCCTCAGCAGAAACTTCAGATACCTCTGCCTTTGATGGTTCCTTTTTGACATCAGTTTGTTCCTTTCTGGATTTTCCATCATCAACCTGTTTTTCTTCAATAGTTTCTTTTTCTAACAACGTTGCCTTCTGTAGTTTAGCTTCTTCTTCTTGTGTCTTAGCTGTCTTAGATGAATCTTCAACCACTCCTTCAATCACTTCCTCGGCAGATACTTCAGATACCTCTGCTTTTGAGGGTTCCTTCTTAACATCAGTTTGTTCCTTTCTGGATTTTCCATCATCAACCTGTTTTTCTTCAATAGTTTCTTTTTCTAACAACGTTGCCTTCTGTAGTTTAGCTTCTTCTTCTTGTGTCTTAGCTGTCTTAGATGAATCTTCAACCACTCCTTCAATCACTTCCTCGGCAGATACTTCAGATACCTCTGCCTTTAATGGTTCCTTTTTGACATCAGTTTGTTCCTTTCTGGATTTTCCATCATCAACCTGTTTTTGTTCAATAGTTTCTTTTTCTAACAACGTTGCCTTCTGTAGTTTAACTTCTTCTTCTATTGCCTTAGCTGTCTTAGATGAATCTTCAACCATTCCTTCAACCACTTTCTCGGCAGAAACTTCGGATACCTCTGCTTTTGACGGTTCCTTCTTGACATCAGATTGTTCCTTTGTAGATTTTCCGTCATCAACCTGTTTTTCTTCAATAGTTTCTTTTACAGACAACGTTGCCTTTTGTAGTTTAGCCTCATCTTCCTGTATCTTAACTTGCTTGGACGAATCCTCAACTCTTTCTTCGGTCACTTTCTCAGTCACAACTTCAGACACCTCTGCCTTTGAAGGTTCCTGCTTGATATCAGTTTGTTCCTTTGCGGATTTCTTGTCATCAACTTGTAGTTCTTCAATAGTTTCTTTTTCTAACAACGGTGTCGTCTGTAGTTTAGTCTGTTCTTCTTTTATCTCAACTGTCTTAGACAAATCCTTAATATCTTCTTTCACCACTTCTTCAGCTGCAACTTCAGAGAATTCTGCCTCCGACAGTATTTTTGTATCTTCTGTCTTTCCCTTCATGAGCTTTTGTGATTCATTCATATCGTCTCTCAACTGATCACATACACTTAAAATGCTGCTTGTTATATCCATAATATTTTTGCAGACTTGGGTCGATAGTAAATCCTTATGGCTTTTTTCAATGTGATCATATTCCATTAACAACAAACTTTTTGATTCTTCGATAATTGGTTTAAGATGCACAGTATTTTCGTCTTGAAGATCATCAATTATTACAAACAAGTCCATTAAATTTTGTTGTAAGTTTATCATATTTCCTGAGGATTTTGGAATGTGCAACTGGTTTTTAATGCTTTCTGCTATTTTTTCGAGCATTATTATTTTCGGTTCGATGAGAGATGGTTTAGCAAACAACTCTGTATCATCAATAGCACTTATTACTGATTGTATATTCTGAATATTTTCCGAAATCTTTTCTAAGTAATCATTAGTTATGTAACTTAATGCATCAGGACAGCTTTCAAGTAATAATTCAATAAATTCATCAGCAGCTGTTATAGCTTCAGACTCTTCAGAGCTACCGCTATCGTATGTGTGAACTATATGTTCTTTTAATTTAAAAATGCTTTTAGCAACTTTTTCACCATCTTTTAAGTTAATTTGAATATCTAGTTCATCTGTTGCCAAAGTTTCAGCGAGAACTGTTTCATCAATGAATTTACCCAAACTTTTAAGCTTTTCATCCAAAGCTATTTTTAAATTGTTAGCGTCTCTTTCAATAATCTTTTCACTAAGAAGTGTTTTGAATTCATCTGATTTCATCGATTCCAATATACAAATAAAGAAATCTTTCAAGGATTCCATTTCATGCAAAAGTCCAAGGCCATCATCAATTTCTCTTGTTTCCAAAGCATTCACAATTTGTTCTAGTTTATGCCGGCCCATTTCGTCCCAGGGTATTGTACTTAAATTATCGATGGACTCCAATAGAAGAGAAATATTTTTCTTCAAATTTTCAAAATCTACCGAACGAGAACCTTCAATTTCAAAGTCAGATTTTCTTATCTTTAAAATTGAACTATTCAAACCTTTTAACGCATTTAACACTGGATTTAGTTCATTTATTTCAGAATACTCCTCCGATATCAAAGAAATAATGCTGCTAATATAAGGTTGATAGGATTCAGTGAAGTCATGAATGAATGTTTTACGAAGAACGTCATTGCAATTTATTAATCTAAGAAAAACTGCGTTTGCGCCTTTTATGACTTCTTTGATACGCGTATCATCTGTTATAGTATTTCCAAGAGCTTTTTTCATAAAAACAAGTAATTCATTTAATTTAAACAAATGCAGAAACACAATATCCTCGACAGGAGCACCTTTGTTATTTAAAATAGCCGATCGTATTTCCTGCAAATTTTGCTCCAACGTATTGAGAATTTCCAAATCGGCACTATTAAGTCCTAAATTGTCAATTATTTTAATTTTGTCAATAAGAGCTTGAGATTCCTCTAAGAATTGTATAACATATGGATAATTTTCATAACTCGATAAATCCATACCAGTGGAGCCTTTTTTGTTTCGAAGTTCTATTTCTTCCGATAATTCTGCCTTTGAAGGTTTCTTTTCAATATCTGTTTGTTCATTTGTGGATTTCTTTGAATCAACCTGTTTCTCTTCAACAGCTTCTTCTTCAGCCACTTTTGCCTTTTGTAGTTTACCCTTCACTTCTTTTATCTCCGCTTGCTTCAATGAATCCTCAACTTGTCCTTCAACCACTTTCTCGGCAACAACTTCAGACACCTCTGCTGTTGAGGGTTCCTTTTTAACATTAATTAGTTCCTCTGCCGATTTCTTGACATCAACCTGTTTTTCTTCAATAGTTTCTTTTTCTTCTAACGTTGGCTTCTGTTGGTTGGCTTCTTCTTCTTTTGTTTTAGCTGTCTTAGACGATTCTTCAACCACTCCTTCAACAATTTTCTCGGCAAGAATTTCAGATACCTCTGCTTTTGAGGGTTCCTTCTTAACATCAGTTTGTTCCTTTTTGGATTTTCCATCATCAACCTGTTTTTCTTCAATAGTTTCTTTTACAGACGACGTTGCCTTCTGTAGTTTTACCTTCTCTTCCTGTATCTTAACTTGCTTGGCCGAATCTTCAATCACCTCTTTGATCAATTTCTCAGCCACAACTTCAGACAGCTCTGCTTTTGAGGGTTCCTTTTTGACATCAGTTTGTTCCTTTCTGGATATTCCATCATCAACCTGTTTTTCTTCAATAGTTTCTTTTTCTAACAACGTTGCCTTCTGTAGTTTAACTTCTTCTTCTTGTGTCTTAGCTGTCTTAGATGAATCTTCAACCACTCCTTCAACCACTTCCTCAGCAGAAACTTCAGATACCTCTGCCTTTGATGGTTCCTTTTTGACATCAGTTTGTTCCTTTCTGGATTTTCCATCATCAACCTGTTTTTCTTCAATAGTTTCTTTTTCTAACAACGTTGCCTTCTGTAGTTTAACTTCTTCTTCTTGTGTCTTAGCTGTCTTAGATGAATCTTCAACCAGTCCTTCAATCACTTCCTCAGCAGAAACTTCAGATACCTCTGCCTTTGATGGTTCCTTTTTGACATCAGTTTGTTCCTTTCTGGATTTTCCATCATCAACCTGTTTTTCTTCAATAGTTTCTTTTTCTAACAACGTTGCCTTCTGTAGTTTAGCTTCTTCTTCTTGTGTCTTAGCTGTCTTAGATGAATCTTCAACCACTCCTTCAATCACTTCCTCAGCAGAAACTTCAGATACCTCTGCCTTTGATGATTCCTTTTTGACATCAGTTTGTTCCTTTCTGGATTTTCCATCATCAACCTGTTTTTCTTCAATAGTTTCTTTTTCTAACAACGTTGCCTTCTGTAGTTTAACTTCTTCTTCTATTGCCTTAGCTGTCTTAGATGAATCTTCAACCATTCCTTCAACCACTTTCTCGGCAGAAACTTCGGATACCTCTGCTTTTGACGGTTCCTTCTTGACATCAGATTGTTCCTTTGTAGATTTTCCGTCATCAACCTGTTTTTCTTCAATAGTTTCTTTTACAGACAACGTTGCCTTTTGTAGTTTAGCCTCATCTTCCTGTATCTTAACTTGCTTGGACGAATCCTCAACTCTTTCTTCGGTCACTTTCTCAGTCACAACTTCAGACACCTCTGCCTTTGAAGGTTCCTGCTTGATATCAGTTTGTTCCTTTGCGGATTTCTTGTCATCAACTTGTAGTTCTTCAATAGTTTCTTTTTCTAACAACGGTGTCGTCTGTAGTTTAGTCTGTTCTTCTTTTATCTCAACTGTCTTAGACAAATCCTTAATATCTTCTTTCACCACTTCTTCAGCTGCAACTTCAGAGAATTCTGCCTCCGACAGTATTTTTGTATCTTCTGTCTTTCCCTTCATGAGCTTTTGTGATTCATTCATATCGTCTCTCAACTGATCACATACACTTAAAATGCTACTTGTTATATCCATAATATTTTTGCAGACTTGGGTCGATAGTAAATCCTTATGGCTTTTTTCAATGTGATCATATTCCATTAACAACAAACTTTTTGATTCTTCGATAATTGGTTTAAGATGCACAGTATTTTCGTCTTGAAGATCATCAATTATTACAAACAAGTCCATTAAATTTTGTTGTAAGTTTATCATATTTCCTGAGGATTTTGGAATGTGCAACTGGTTTTTAATGCTTTCTGCTATTTTTTCGAGCATTATTATTTTCGGTTCGATGAGAGATGGTTTAGCAAACAACTCTGTATCATCAATAGCACTTATTACTGATTGTATATTCTGAATATTTTCCGAAATCTTTTCTAAGTAATCATTAGTTATGTAACTTAATGCATCAGGACAGCTTTCAAGTAATAATTCAATAAATTCATCAGCAGCTGTTATAGCTTCAGACTCTTCAGAGCTACCGCTATCGTATGTGTGAACTATATGTTCTTTTAATTTAAAAATGCTTTTAGCAACTTTTTCACCATCTTTTAAGTTATTTTGAATATCTAGTTCATCTGTTGCCAAAGTTTCAGCGAGAACTGTTTCATCAATGAATTTACCCAAACTTTTAAGCTTTTCATCCAAAGCTATTTTTAAATTGTTAGCGTCTCTTTCAATAATCTTTTCACTAAGAAGTGTTTTGAATTCATCTGATTTCATCGATTCCAATATACAAATAAAGAAATCTTTCAAGGATTCCATTTCATGCAAAAGTCCAAGGCCATCATCAATTTCTCTTGTTTCCAAAGCATTCACAATTTGTTCTAGTTTATGCCGGCCCATTTCGTCCCAGGGTATTGTACTTAAATTATCGATGGACTCCAATAGAAGAGAAATATTTTTCTTCAAATTTTCAAAATCTACCGAACGAGAACCTTCAATTTCAAAGTCAGATTTTCTTATCTTTAAAATTGAACTATTCAAACCTTTTAACGCATTTAACACTGGATTTAGTTCATTTATTTCAGAATACTCCTCCGATATCAAAGAAATAATGCTGCTAATATAAGGTTGATAGGATTCAGTGAAGTCATGAATGAATGTTTTACGAAGAACGTCATTGCAATTTATTAATCTAAGAAAAACTGCGTTTGCGCCTTTTATGACTTCTTTGATACGCGTATCATCCGTTATAGTATTTCCAAGAGCTTTTTTCATAAAAACAAGTAATTCATTTAATTTAAACAAATGCAGAAACACAATATCCTCGACAGGAGCACCTTTGTTATTTAAAATAGCCGATCGTATTTCCTGCAAATTTTGCTCCAACGTATTGAGAATTTCCAAATCGGCACTACGAAATCCTACATTTTCAATCACTTTAATTTTTTCAATAAGATCTTGAGATTTTTCTAAAAATTCTAAAATATATGGATTTTGAGAGTCTTGAGAAGTTAAAGAAAAGTCCTTATTTGGCAAAACCGCTAGTGATTTTTCGGGGCTGACATCCGTTGATGTTTTAGTATTTTGTGACTGGTCTCGAATTTCATCTGTTACAGTTTTGTTAAAGTATTCGCCGATATCCTCTGCTAAAGTTAAATCATCCGTTGGTTCTAAAGTATTATCAACTTCATCTTTTTCATTTGCCATTTTTATTAATAGTTCAGTTGCGGTTGACGTAGAGTCAGGAATTTGCTTATCAGATGATGCCAATAAGTATGTTGTTAGGTCTTTCTCAATAGGTTCTTCCCGTTCTAATAAATCTTCGACTTCTGTTGTCTTAATTATTTTATCATCTTTAACCGTGTTGTCTTCTACTACTGAAATATGTTCAGAACCTTTTTCTTGTAGACCTTCACCTTCATCTAATTTTTTTGATGTTTTTTTGTTTTCATTTAGGTGCGCAATATTTAGCTGATTAAGATTTTCTTGAAGACTATTAAGCTGAATTTCTAATGAATCGATAAGGCTGTAATCACTTAATGTAATACAGGGTTGCAACAATTCATTTTCAATTTGTATTAGAGTCTCTTCTAAGTTATCCACTGCTTGCTTATTTTCAGCAATAAACAAAGCAATCAATGGATTGTCACCCTCAAGGCCTTCCTCGATTTCCGTTAGGAATGCTTTGCCAGATGACACACTTTCTAAAAGCACATTAATATCAACAGGTTGGCTGGCTAAACTGGGTTCAACTCTCAGTGCCTTTAATTCATTTGTTACCGCATCAATTTCTTGTAGAAGTTCAATAATTCTAATACCATTCTCACTCTTCTCTATGAAGTCATACACAGCAACCAAGTTTCCTTGTGTCTTCAACAAACCAGCCCGTAATTCACTTCCAACGATTTCACTAACATCATTTAAAGCTCTAAATGTAGTCATTATACTAGTCTGCAGACTAATAACTGTCGATGAAGACTTTTGAACATCGACGTTTGATGAATCTACAAGGCCTTGAATACTTCTTTGCAGTTGTTCTAAAGGATGCACAAGTTCATTAAGAGGTTTAGCTTCGGTGGGTAAAACGTCGTTGAGGTAAGTTATAAAGTTTTCTATAGAACTGGAAACTTTTTCAAACATTTCCTTTGCTAATTGTGTTTCTAAAGCAGGCAATGCTTGAAGAATATCCTCAAAAGCTTGTTCAACATCCTCTAGAGAATCCATTAATCCTGACTCATATGTATGTACAAGGCATTCCTTAAGTTTAAACATGGTTTTCGCAATTTTGGCCTGCGCCAAAACGGATTCCTGCCGTTCACTATTTGTTAAAAGTGAAGTTTGTACACTTTCCAAATCAGATTTTAACTGTTGCATAATTTCGCTCACTTGTTGTAGTTCCTCAGCTTTGACGTTTTCTGTAAAAGTTAGACAGTCCTGTAAGTGTCTGATACCATCAATAACACCTTCTTGTACTTCGTAAGTCAATGGTGGCTGGGTGATTTTAGCAACTTCTTCTGGATCTTTAGCAACCGATTTTTTATCGCCATATGTTTTCAAGTCAGACAAATCCTCCTGCGTTGAAATATCCAGAGCATGTTCATAAACCTCTGCGTCCATCTGTTCGCAATATTTCAATAAATCAAAGACAGGTGCTGCGTATGTTTTGATCGCAAACATCTCAGGGCATTCGTCTAATGTTGTGAATGCATACGCCTCTTTAATATTAAGTACTGTTTCTCGCAAATTTAACAGTGGCTTCGCACACTGAGCTAACTGCGAAAGGGACTGCTGCGTTGAAATACTTTCAACCTGAGATAAATGACATTGTTGACTAATAGTCACAACAGCTTTCTGCAATTCTTGAAGCGGCGTCAAGAATTCCTTTATCAATGATTGAGACTCTTTATCATCTAATAATTGAAGAGTTTCCAAAGCCCGTTGCTCATTTATCGCTACAATAAATGGTTTCAGCTCCTGAAGTATCTCGGCATGGGTTGTGCTCGGTTCTGTGCCTGAAAAACTAACAGCTCGTTCGTGTTCTTGTGTCTGCAAGACTTGTATACAGTCTTTTAGATCATGCAAAGGAGAAGCAAGAGTTTTCAATTGCGACAATTCAAATTCGCTAAGATCCTGTGTAGCACTATGTGCAATGCACTCTTCAACGTCAAGTACACATTTTTCCAAATTGCAGACAACATCAGCGATCGTTCTTTGATCGGTAGTCTCGGAGAGTGATATAGCAACTTCTGTTTGGCCAGCTTGCTGAACTTGTGCAACAATGTTTTGAATATCTTGAACCTTTGAAACCGTCGCCTGCATTTGATGCGCTGCCTCCGGTGTTAGCATAGACATATCTAATTCAGAACAATGACTTAAAACTGTAGCAATGCCATGCTTTAATTCCATAACCAATTCATTGATTCGTTGACTGCCGCTTTTAACAGTCTCTGTCATCAAATCGTAGTCAATAAGTTCAGATTCAGGGGGCAGAGATTCGGCAACAGATTTAATTACAGATACATCATCTAACGTAGAAAGATCTTCACCTGAACCCCGTCGAGTTGGCACCTGTTCTAGCGCATGTATAAGTTTCAATATTGGTGCAAAAACTAATAAATCGTTTTGTAAAAACTGGCTGCCAATAGATTCACCAAGTTGCGAAACGTTCGCCTTTAATTCTTCAAGAACATTGCAGTAGGCTGTGGTTTTATCTTCATCATTAACAGCAAGTGTTTGTGCCTCCAATGCAAATGAAATCTCTTGCAGCGATGTAGATATACCTACCAAAACTCTTGCTGTGTTCACATTGGTGGGATCAAGTGGCTTCTCAGAATCCATGGTTTCTTTTAATTGTGTGGTTGACGCCAAAAGTACTTTTAAAGCTTCCTGTGCATTATTAAAACAGATTTTCTGTTTATCTAAACTTCTAAAACTGGCTGCTGCTTTATTAAGTATAGCATCCAAGTTCACAATATTTGTTTCGACTTCCTCTAATGCAATTTTAGTCTCCAAAATTTCTTTTAATGCAAGGAAAGTCTTCTCATGTTCAAATGCCTCCTGGTCGTCGTGCTCGATTTCACGTTGGAGTAACTTAAATTCATGCTCCTCAATGTCGATTTCAATATTTCGTATGATACTTCGAATATTACCAAGTATCTCGATACAAGCTGTATTTTTATCGCTAACGGTCGTCAATATTTCATGTCCATGATTAACTTTTTCTTGCAAATTATGCAAGGGATCTATCAAATCAGCTAAGGACCCAGATAAAGACTTCTCCTTTGTTTGGCGTATGCAATAATTCAGTTCATCCATTGGGCGTTTAAGCTTTTCTACTAATGCAATGTGATACTTATTAATATCACTATCCAGTATCGTGCTTACTAAAGCGGACAGTTCATCTTTTAAGGAAATAAGCCGTGTCTGCACATTCGTCGAGAGCCTTGGCGAGAGACTTTCAATATTAGTTTCAAAATGTAAAACGGCTTGAGCAATCGATTGTAGTAATTTCTGCGTATCAGCTAAATCCACTCCAACATCCTCCTGTACTTGCCCACTTTCGATTTCTTGCCCCAATTGTGCCAAACCATTTTGAATTTCTTGCAACGGCGGCACCATTGATTCCACTGTGTTTACTGTCAGTACACCGGATTCAAAACTTTCCGACTTTTCGTTAAGTATCACTTCTAAACCCTTTTTTAACTCAAAAAGAGGAGGTGTAACTATATCCAATATAGCAACATTGACTTTTTGTTCCATTGATTCCACGCCCATAAGGGATTCAGCTTTCTCCTCAATTAACTCAAGTGCGCTTTGTAATTCCTTTATCGGCTCGACAATATTTTCCAATACTTTCTTGTGCACTTTAGTATAAAGCTGCTCTTCACTCTCTTCAAATGAGAGCTCATTTTCAACCCGTTCAAGCGCTTGCTGTATCTTGGCTACCGGCTTACAAATCAGTTTCAACGAATCAGCTTCACTAGGCAGTTGGGCATCTGAGAGAGAGGCAAATGACATTGTTTCTGGTACGTCTTGCATTTTTCCAACAGTCTCAGTCAAATGTTTTGCAGCTTCTAACTCTTGGGCTTCCTGAAGCAGCGCCTGCGATTTTATTGTACCTTGTGTAATTTGCAAACCTTGCTGAATATCGTCCGCGGTTAATTTTATATGCGTTTTTAAGCCTTCTGATTCAAAGTTCTTGCTAATAGTTTTAACTTCATCTAAAGCCTTTATCATTTGATCTCCAACGCTGTCTATAATGCAGACACTTGTGCGCTGTATGAGCGTGGCTCCGGTCTCATCAATCTCTACGCACTTTTCGATCACCTGTAAACTTGTATGAAGTTTACGTATATCAACTTCCATAGACTGAAACAGTGCATCTAGCTGAGTTTCGCCAGAGTATGCACGTAATTTTGATTCGATTTGTTTTATAGGATCATTAATATTTCTTATAATAGCAATACTCTGATCTGCAGAAGCTGATGTCATCATCATGGCTGATTGCTCTATAACCTCATTTTCAACTACAGTTAAATGATTTTCAATTGTTTTGAGGCACTTCGCCAATTGAATCAAGCTAGTAAGATTTTTATGAATTTCAGCCTCATCTGAAACAACTTTAATTGGTTTGGTTGGAGAAACCAACAAACCATCTCCTACGGCACCTGAAATATCTTGAAGTCTAGCTTCGTCTTCAGTTGTCTTTGAGGAATCACTGTCAGTAAGTTTTTGGTCTTTTTTTCGCTTTGGTGGCTGTACTGCAAACGCATCTTGACTTGATTCTCGAAAATCTGCTTTCTGCGATGCCACCTGCTCTTTGCTGCGATGACTTCCTGACATCTGAGCACTAGCGAATGTTTGCAAATCTGATGTTTCTTCCTCACCTTGACTACTTGAAGCCTTCGACAGACTAAAGAATTCATCAGTTTCCGTGTGTCGAGATTTCTTACGTTTGCGTGTCGGTGCCGTCATCGATAGCTCCTCTTCCATTTTTTCAAAAGATTGTTGCGCATATTCTTCAACCTGTTTGTCAAGGCCATTATCCCGGCCAGATGAACCATGTACAGTGATTTCAGTAATTGAGATATCTTCCATGTCAGCTTCAGTACGCATGTCATCTTCGTGTGTAAAATATTCTGGTGATATATCAATGACTACAGCCTCCATGAGAAGCTTTCCAGACTGAGATGTTTCTTTTACAAATCGCAATGGTGGCAATTCAACTATATTATGCTCGGTCACGTGCTCTGATATTTGATCAGCATACATCTCCACTATTTTAAGTGCCTCTTCTTCCGTTAAATCTGGAGTTTCATAAAGCGAAACGGAGACCTCTTTACCGTCAAACGAAAATGATACGTCTCCTTTTTCATCAATAGTTATATCACCCACTGGTGTTTCGTAAAGTTGTGAAGTTCGTTCTTCTTGTATTGTAGACAGTGAAAAGTTGCGCTGCAATTCATTTTCATGTGTTTGTTCTGTTGCTTTCTTATTTTTATACGCATCTTCAAAGCCTAAAAGTGACGCTGAACTTGCCACAACACCCATACAATTTCGCGCCTCACATGTATAAGTTCCTAAGCAGCAGGTTCCATCCTGGCCCGAAATAATTCTGTGAATGTCGCCAGGCTTAAGCTCGATACCATCTTTGTACCATTTTAACACTGGCTGTGGCACTCCAATCACCTTACACTCCAAGTTAACTGCTCCCTCTTCAGTAAGCACAGCACGAAGACATTCTAAGAATCTGGGCTTTTTATAGTGTCTGGGTATCTGAAGTTTCAAAAAACATGAAGTGGTACTTGTGCCAAAGTCATTAACCGCAACGCATTTCCATTCGGCCTGATCCACAAATTCCACTTGGTTTATATCCAAAAGCCAGTCTTCGTTTTCTCCGCGATAATGATTATAGCGTTCGTTAGGCTCAATTGGTAACTCATCTCTAAACCAAGACAAAGTTGGATCCGGTGTTGCTTTAACAACAACTTTAAATTGAAAGGGGTCATTGATTTTGCAATCTTGGCTTTTTAGACCCGTTAAAAATTTCGGCGGTAAATTCTGGTTTTTAAATACCAGACGCTCCTCATCGGTCAACTGGTTCTGTATATCCTCTACCGTAAGCACAGCTGTACTACTATTCTCTCCCATGCAATTTCGAGCAATGCAGCAATATGTACCTAACGAGTTTGTACCCGTTAGCTGATAAACGTCACCTGGTTTTAGCTCGTGTCCATCTTTAAACCACTTTAATACTGGAGTTGGAAATCCAACCACTTTGCACTCAAAGGAGACCAAGCCCTCCTCGGTAAGTACAGCTCGCAAGCTTTCCATGAACTTGGGCTTTCGGTAATTTTTCGGAACTAAAATTCAAGTTAAACTTATGTTAATTTAAGCTCTGCACGACCATTGAACTACTTACTGTCCATATTGACAGCACAAGTTGAAATGCCGACGCAGCCCTCGAAACTCGTGACTACACACTTCCATTCACCAGCATCACAAAATTCAGACGGTTTAATTTCGATCATATAAACACCCAGGCCATCCTCAATTAACTTATAACGATCGCCAGTTTCAACTCGTCCGTCCTTATTGTACCAAGCCACGCTCTTCGGCCAAGGCGGCACAACAACTAAAAGCAATTAAGAAAATGTTATTTTCATAAAAACAAAAAAAAAAAAATAAACAAAAACGTAAACAAACAAATTCCCTGATCTATTGGTTACTCTCTCACTCGATCCCAATTGGCGCCGACTGCGCAATCGCAATAATTTTTGTATTTGTTTTAAAAAATTTTAAGAAAGAGAAATTATTTGTTTTGTTTTGATCGCGAAATTCTGAATAATGTTGTTGACCTGCCCCAATACATCGCAAACATTCCGATATTTTAATTAAGTTCAAGTTTTCAGAATATGCGACAGCCGGCGGCTCCCACCATATGTTCTAAATATATCTCGGCGTCAAAAACTGTGCATTTCTTCTACGCTCTCAGTGAAAAAACACGAAACATATTGGCAATCTGCCAAAAAAGCAAACGATTTCCACTCACCTTGACAGCCGAGAATAATAGTCTCGCCGATGCGAACGCTCGCATCACGCAGTTCGTTCGTAAAGATTGGCGGGGGAGAGTTGACCGGTGCGCTACATAAGAGTTCAAGTTGCGTGAAAATTAAGAGTTATGCATAAAATTTAAGAGCTTGCTTTGCCTCATACTCTCACTTACCTATCAGCGGGCTTTAACGAACCTTCCCGACTACCTCGACCTGCTACATGCACTTTTGAGCTGGAATATGACTTGCCCATGCAGTTTACCGCTTCACATGTATACGTGCCCAGCGATGTTGGATCATCTACATTTGCCGTCAGCGCAAAAACATCTCCAGCTTTGATTTCTTTGGAGTCCTTAAACCAACGCAGATGCGGCGTAGGTACACCAACTACTTTACACTCCAATGAAACGGTGCCCTGTTGTGTCAGCACGGCGCGCAGCTCCTCAATAAATTCGGGCGACTTGTAGGCTTTTGGCACAAGCACATTAAGATGCGCCAAACAGGAATTTCGACCACCCAAATTTTCAGCCATGACCATCCACTGGCCGCCATCTTCTAATACGACTGGACTAATTTCGAGATAATGAAAGGTACCCTCGTTTACTTCTGTAATTCTGTCGTTTTCGCATATTCTTCGGTCATTCCGGTACCAGGTTAACTAGTCACGATTAAACACAAAACTACTATTAGCTCATTTTCAATGCAAGACAAGACAGTATAGGACATATATTCGTAATAACAATATACCTTTAAGTCTGTCGAACTACGTATCTCAACCAAGAGTCTGGTCCTTGTGCCTACTTTTACTGATATATCGGTCAACCGGCGTAGAAATACTGGCGGATTATCGCCAGTCGATCTGTCCTCAACAACGAGTTCTACATTCTTTCGTATAACATCGTTGCCTTTCGTACGTGCGAAAAGCGTGTAGTGACCAGCATCTTCTCGCTGCACATGCTCAACAGCCAATTGCACAGCATTGCTGGTCTGCGTTATACGAAAGCGATCGGAGTTTTCGATTTGAATCTCACCACGGCTCCTATAAAAATTAAGTTACAAATTTATCAAATAAGATGATAAATCCAAAACTCAGCCATTTTCATCATATCTTATGGTATACAATATACTTCATAACTCTAACCTTAAACAAAAAGTATATATCAGGCCTAATTAACTTCATTAGATAAATTAATTGACCGGTCCGGTACAATCTATCAACATAGTATATGAGAGAATTATCTATATTTACAAAATAACTATGAAATAAAAAAAATTTAAATACAAAGACAACTGTTCAGGTTACAAAAGTGACTTCTGCAAAACTTAGTAGCTAAACGATTACATATTCTCTAAGATTGTTTTTATAAACTTTGGTTTGCCTTTTCTTATTATTTATATTGTGAATGTAGCAAAACATCGTCATGGCCGCTATTATAACTGATAAAACTCTTATAATATTGCAGATAGAACAGTTAAACTAATTCTTGAGTTAATTATCAGAATAAGCATTCCAAGGGTATGCATGGCATATCGTATTGACCATTTATTTAGTAAATTTTGTTTACGCTATATTCGCTTTACCTTTTCCTATAAACTGACGAGGCAGAGGAGAGCGTGCCATGGATCTGTTTGTGTTCGTTGCACTGGCAGCACTTAGAGCATCCGTTGCCCATCTTCGCACGCGCTATTTATAATTATAATTACACCTTGCGTTTTGTTTTGTTTAACTTTCAATTGTTTATTATTATTATTATTATTTCTTTTTCACAAACAGATAAATATTGTGCATAAGCTCATATATTTGTTTATAAATACGCATAATTGGCTAAGGAACACGCGCATACATTTATTATGTGTGACTAATATATATGAAAATGCCAAGTAGCTGAAACTAAACATAAATTATTTGCCGCCGTATTGTCAACTAAGGAATACTATGTAAAAATTAAAGAAGACAAAAGAATAAAAAAAAAAAAGAAAAACAAAATGACAAAAAAAACAACAAATAAGAATCGAAATTTTTAATTTCAATTTAAACAAGAAAACGCTTTAAAAATAAAAACACAAAATCTCGTTGCTTTGTTTTCGTTTTCCTGCGTTAAATAAAAAAAAAAAAAACTAACGTCGAGAACGGGGGCGAAACAAACATTTTGGCAATCTATTTTCGGATGCGTATCTCACAGAATGAACATCAAATGTTTTATACATACAATGTATGGATGGCTCTGCGCTAATAATTTGTCGTGTTTTCTTACGCAAAACAAGAAAACACAAACGGCTTTACGCAATTCCTTTTTTTATTTACTGTTACTTTTATTTATTTATTTATTTCTTTTTTGTTTTTTTTTTTTTTGCTTTCTATTTACTTATTTGTTTCGTTTTTATCGTCGCTGCTGCAAATCGAGTGCACAACAGCAAAATGCCAGATTATTATATAATTTTCGACTTGGAGTACTTGATTTTTTATATATTTTCCAAATGCATAAAAACACAAAACTTTTTCAATTTTTTTGGTTAGTTGTATAGACTCCAAAAAAACTGTCAATGTTGAAAGAGACGCGTACGAGCCTGAATAGAGGCAAGCGATTTGCTAATGCAGCTAATTTTAGCCAATCGTCACAAAATTTGGGTCGCACACAGATATGGAGCACACAGGCACTACTTCAAATGTATGTTGTTACTTTTTTACCGTTATACTTTTCATAACCGTTAGGAATATAGTATTCATGCACTGTAACGCACGCGAGTGAAATTCCTGCGTGTTTTTTGCGGATTATTTAAAAATCGAATTCAAAGCAACGAAATACGCGCAGTTACATAGATACATATGTATATGTATGTACGTATGTATGTCTGCCTATATGTGCCAGTGTATATATTTATGCGCGCAGCAACGTGTAGCTAAGACTGCTGGGCAACAGATTTGATGTTATTGCGCCGATCGTTAAAGTGGAACTGTCCAACTGGCGGATGGCCCAAAATTCGTTTGTTCTCTTTAAGCTCAATTCTAAGCAAGCCCATAGCAAACCGAGAGCAACATCGCTCATTGCGCAGGGCCATTGGCCAACTGAGAGTTATGCTCCCACAATATATATTTGCTTGATTTCGTTTTCGGCTATTCTGTATGAATTTATCTCAAAATCTCAGCAAAAACAAAAAAAGAAAATAAATAAATATAAACAAAGTCTCAGTTGTATGCTACGTCACATTGCACACACATTGCACTTGTAGCCGGAAAATTGAGAATTGATTTGTTATTGATAGTTGGCGGGAGGATCGCTTAGCACTTACCATTCAAATTTGAACGGCAATAGGTCAGATTCCGCTTTCTCGTCACAATCGATTTTGACAAAGAAAGTTGCACGTTCGTTCGGCAAGCAGCGAATTAATGAACTTGAATTCTCACTAAATGAGATTCGTGGTGTATTCCGACATGTTTGAGTTTGCTCCTCGCCGGCCGGATCATTATTCGTAGGCGGAGATACTGCGCATTTGGAGAAAAGAAAAACAATTGCAATTATACTCGCATGTATTTATGTACGCATGTATAGTATATATTTACATATGTATGTATGTATGCATGTACACTATGCACATCTGTAGTCATATTATTTTTATGAGTTTTGCTATTTTTAGTTTACATAAAATAACTAAATGCACTTAATAATAACAACACAAATATTTTCAAATACAAATACAAAACCGAAAATAAGTAAAAATTACACAATTTTTCTTTGCAAACCAACTGCACTTTGCCCTTTAACAGATACACCTCAGTTTAGCTAATAAGTAACCTTGTGGAGTTAGAAAACACAATGCAAATCCCACGTAATCTGTTACATCTTGAGATTCTGAATGTGCCGTTAGCTGGCATCAGCTAGACACACATATACAATATGTAGGAATATGTACGCACTTGAGCGGTGTTGCTTCAAAGCAATGAATGCTCACTGCGTCAAAGTGATTCATTTTTAAAATATAAATTTTAAAATATAAATAAAGAAATTCATTTTCATCAACATTTGCAAATACAAGTATATACCATAAGTATGTACGAACTTGTGCCACTGTATTAAAATATTCTAAATTTGTTAGTCTGTAAATTTCTGCAGAACTTTTTGATTTATACTCGTATCAGTCAATAATTGTTTGCAAGAATTTTTATTATCTGAGTTTATGATACAGAAATAATAACTTTGTAATTATGAAACATACAATGTTTCAGTTTATTCAACAAAGATCCAACAATAAAGCTCCAAAACCAGAATGTATCTGACCGGCAAGGCGACGTCTCACTCCTATGCCATATGCCAGTCACATGTTTTGCACATATTTAGCTAACATACATAATCTTAAATGGGTTGACTCGAGGCTTTTAACTCTCACTTAAATGAAACACAGGAACTCACTTAGCTTTTGCATTCTCTATAGACTTTAAGTTATAATACTCAACCTAAACCTGCATACTCTTCCCTATTATCTCATTGAAGTACTAAAATAATTTGCAATTAAATAAAATTTTAATGGGTTATAACCAAAATGACTAATGTTGTTTTTCTTTTAATTATACGCAATATTTTAAATCTGACACTTTCACAGTATTATCAATTAAATAAAAAGATTCTATCCACGTTTTGGCAAATGACGTGAAAATTAAATTAAACTTTTATTTATGTGCAACAGCTGCTAACATAAAAAATTTGAAATTCATAAAAATTCTAAGCATAATGGGTTGCGGTTTCAATACAAAGTGTTTAATAAATTAATCAAAAAACTTTGTAACTTTCTTGTTTTATTTCGCATTATAACAAACATTTCGTTTATTGTATTTAAACATATACAAAGTAGTGTGCCAAACTTTATGTAAGCTTCGAGTTTCAAACCTTCTGAGGAAGTGTTTTTTTTTAATGTCAAGCCATGGTCCTCCTTCTATTCATAGCCACGCATACATAGTGTATATAAATAGTCGAAGAGAGATGTTTAGACCCTTTATGAAGCGATTATCTACATTGTATGTAGAGACCGGGAAGATTACAATTAACAAATAACTAAATCAGCTTCAAGAACGGGGCTTAATAAACGCAACAAACAAAGTCATAACTGCTGTTCAAACATAATTTGTAACATGCTTTAATAATAAGCATACATATACCTATCAATCAACAAAAAATCTTTTCTATTAACTAATCATCATGTTTTACACACGGATAAAATGAATAGCAAATAAAATTATTTTCAATCAAAGCAGCCACCATCTTTTCTGTCTTTTATAAATACAAAATAGGAAATTAGAAAAAAAAAGTCTAGTACAAGCCTAGAGAATACATTAAACTATAAAGAAGCTTGGTTTAAGAAAATAAAAACACATTTTCATGTTGCTGAATTATTTGGCAAACTACATTGCGTATGATTAATATTATTGTTTGCTTGCTCTTTCATATGACTTCACACGCTCAACAGAGCGCAGCGTGTCCGTGTGACTTATCAGTCTGTTATCGTGTCAATGTGATGCATGCATACATGTTTACTTTACAAATACACAAGCATGCTTATTTGCAGTATAATAATTTCTGACCCCGGGGCATTTATCTGCGATACATGTTTAGTCAAATAAGTTTTAAAAGTATGAAAAATGCATGTGTGTGTATTAAGGTTTTCCGTGTACCGCGTACCGTGTACGCTGTCCGATGTCCGCTAGTCCGCCAGTTCACCACAGATGCTAACTAAAAATAGTACGACAGCATTATTCATCATGCAGATCAACTCATTTCGAAAATACTAGAGCACACACTAAATTGAAAGTTTTCGCAAAGGCTGTGCACATGTTAAGGAACAAAAGCCAATTTAATTTTTCGCTTGGCTTGAATTTAGTTGAGCATTTTTAAAAATTAAAATAGTTTTTTTGTTTTTTTTTTTTTTCATATTTTTGTTTCTGATTTCAGTGCCGTGAAAATTATGAAAATGTTTATTTATATGCAATTACGTAACACGACAAATAGACGGTATAGCAGAGGCAACAAAAAAGCAACATGATGTACACACATCACGTTTACGTTTTGTCTCTTGTCTGGGTAATTCGTCGGGAACTCTGAAAGCAGAATGTAAATTGAACTTACCTATTAAAACGTCTGCCTTGGCATCAACGGCGCCGTCGACCGGCGAGTCGTTCGGGAGCGTTGGGGTCTCCGCATGCTCCATCCCGTTGAGGTCTCACAATAAAATTAGCAACACGAGCAGACCCTAACATGGGTTGATCCGGGTGCGTGTACTAAAAACACTTTTCCTTTTTCACTTTCCCTTTTTTTCAAAAAACTATTTTCAAACAAACAAAAAAAAAAAAAAAAAACAAAAACCGGGATGTCGGGCAAAATGAACAATGTGGAAATCTTTTTGTAATTTTCAACTATTTGATTGTTGCTTTTGCTTTTGTAGGAAAGTGCGGAATAAATTTTTAAAACTTTTATATTTAGATTGCTACACTCACACACACAGCTATACACACAACGACACACACACGACTACGCACACGAACGGTTTAGTCACGGAGCACGGTTGGAGGAAATGCGGAAAATTTAAAATACTTTATATACTCTTTTTTCTTTATCGGGGCACCGCAAAAATTCCACACTCTATTTAGAAAATGCTTTTCTTGATAAACCACAATTTTGGAATTTTATGGATTTTCGGTTATTTTGCATTTCTTGCCTTAAACCAAAAATATTTTTACACACACAATGATCATTTGGTAGCATATCTATGCATATACATATGTATATGTGCATATGTGTGACACTAATAAACGGACTTTTTATATATGAATAATATATACACGCGAGGAGGGACTGTTCGCGCACACAACACTCGACGTCCAGTAGACAGACACAACCTCCTGGATCTCCGATCGTTTTACTCAGACTGAATACGAAAAACGCTTGCAAGTCCATGCAAAGCGGCATAGTCGGAAAAATCACATCTTTCGGAAAATGTGGCCGAGAGCAAGCAGAATTTTTTGTATTTTTTTTTTTTTGGTTTTGACTTTTCGGCATCACTTTTTATTTATTTTGAGCTGATTGAGTTGCGGCAAGCAACTTTCCTATGTCCACTGCGCTCTTAGCGCGCGCCCAGTTGCAGCCAAGAGAATATAAAAACAGACACTTCAACTATTTTGTGTGTGCATTTACTAATTTACTTGTTGACTTCTGCACTTTACAAAGATAAATTTATAACTTGTGGTACTTTGAAAACTCGCTCATTCTTTTTTTCATTAATGCCGCCTAATAGGAAGAATTAAAATTAAAAATCATTTTGGCTTGGTCGAAATGTTTTCTATTTATTTTAAAAATACACATTTATCCTTTAGTAAAGATGTTTCTGTTTTTAAAACGAGGTATCCGGCAAATTTGAGATCAAAATTATAATCTCAATATAAGAATAACAGACTTATTCAAAAAATAACACAAACTGTGTCTAGGAATATCGTAATAAATTTGCCTAAAAAGTATTTTTACAAGACAATTCGTTTGTACAGTTAGGCAAAAAACTTAAATCAGCGCAAAATAAAAACTTGTATCAGTCGATGATTGATATTATTTCATACGCACCTACATACATATAATGTATAAATAAGTAAAAGTATAAATACAAACCACTTCGCATTATGCGTAAGTGACGTATTCATGCCTTTACTCCTGACGTACGATGAATATGAATATATGTACGTGTAGTAGTTTAATTTAAAATAAGGAATTTAAACTAAAACAACTTCACCAACCAAGGACTGATTATTATTATTATTTGTGCGAATTCTTGCAAATTTTATAAGCCATTTTATTTGTAAAAAAAAACCAGCTTGATACCTCAAAAACTTGAACAAACATGCGTACTCACAATAAATATACAAATAGACTTTTTCAAAGGATTTCCTTGGGTCTTATATATTACAGACTTCGAGTCAAAGTTAGGATCTTATTCACATTATATATGTATGTATGTATATACATATGTTGTCAAAAAAAAAAAACGTTTATCCTGTCTGAATAGTGTTCTAATCTTACAAAAAATATAATATATCAAACATTTACTTGCCATTCAATATAAGACGAATATTATGATCTGAATACTTTACTATTTTGATCGAAACACTTAAAAGCTCCACTTAACACAGAAACATAAATCGAGTTATATAATCACCAAATACAGAATGTGTACATTTAAATATTAAGTTTTTCTTTTCTTAAGGAAATTTTTAAGGAACATTCCACAGAAAATGAATGTGAGCAGTCCCAGTTAGTCACATAGTTTTGTTCATTAGGGGTTTGCCTCTATCGCAATAACCGCCAATCATCAAAAGTGTAGACATTTATGTATTTTACACAATCTTACACTAGACGGAGTAGAAATGAGTGTTGAATTTAGTGCGGCAAGAGGGCTTAGTGAACGGTGAGAACCAAGCCAGTGAAAATCGTCCAAAAACTGATTGAATACTTTTAATACGTGATTTTTTCGCCCAACGCGCTTCCTCCTTTTTGAGTTGTTCGATACCCTAGATGAGCATAAAATTAGAGTTAAAGGAAAACTGTTGTCTTTGTAATTATTAGAAGAAGAAAAAAACAAGAACTTACAGTTTGATCGTTAAGTATGGCCGTCAGTTGCGTTGCCAGCATAATAATGGTAAATACGGCAAACATTAGCGCTTCAAAGGCGAGAAAAAGAAGCAAGAATATTGTTGCAGGTGGCGAAAAAGGAGAGCAACTTCGCCAATCGTTCTTTACACAATCGGCGAACTGTGTAAGCACTAAGAATATAGCATGCACTGAGATCGATGCAATATAAAACTGAAAGTACAAAGTCACAACTTTAAAAAGATTATTTGGTAAAATATAACAAATACGCACCGTAAAGAGCACAAAGTACTTCTGATTGCTTTCGCCAACGCAATTATTTACCCATGGGCAGTGATGGTCCATTTTGCGTATGCAGCGTTGACACACCGAGCAGTGATGTGCACGCTCTGGCTTGATGCTGCAGCATTTTGGGCACTTGAAAAACATTTGCCCCTCGCGATAGCCCATTTGCTCAATCATTTCTTTGGTCGCATTACCTCGCGGCACAGCACCCTGCGAAAATTGAGAATGGTTTTTAATGCACATGTAGTAATTAATGAACAACTTTCAACTAATAAAACTCTCAGTAGACTCACATCCTATTAGGGGACTGGTAAATTGTTGTTACTTTAACGACCATCACGTAAATATGAAAATAAAGCCAATAATGGCACAAAATTATTTGTAGTATATATGTACTGATATCATGCAGTATGCCTGTTAAGGAGATGCATCCAATGAGAATCTTTCAGACTCTCAATCCCCGCTCCTACGCTCTTTGTAGGCGTTTCCTTTTTGATTAAGATTGAATGCATTTATGTGTACATATGCATATGCGTCATAATGTGTTTGTAATGATAAGAGGTACTATATGTTTGGGTCTTTAACATTAGCCCCATATACTTAAGTTTTTATGTTTTTTTACTAATTGAATTAAAGCTTACCGGGTCAGATAGCATGGTGCGTATGTGGGAAGCGAAGGCTAAGAATGCGAGCGACTGAAACACAAATATATTGATGGTGCTAAAAACTGTATGCGGGCTGGGCAGCAATATGACTTTCATTACAACAAACTCAGCGAACAGTATAAGTAGCCAAGTGAACATGGCACAAACAATGCCGCAAATGTCCTTAACGCACCAAGCTCGGCCGCCACAACAGCGATTGTGCAAATCGGAGCCTCCGATTGGTGAATATTGGTAGTGCTGCATTATCCAAATATATTTTGTCAATATGTTTTCCAATCACTTTTCAACAACTGTCAGCAGTAACACTTTTTATCTAGATTCCATAGATAACACAAATCTTAGCTAACACTACTGAAGGGCGACATTAAATACTTGTGTGCGAATAAATGATTCAAATTTGGCAAATTGTTTATCAAATACGGCATACTATGAAAAACAGCTGATTTTGTTAAAGCACCAGTCAGTCTTTTCACACACGAGAATTAGACAGCACTTGCGCTCAGTTTACATACACAATTGGACTTGCAACTAATAAGATAAACTTAATCTAAGCAATCAAAGCACTTCTGCAATTTATTTGTCCAACGACAGTTGGGTTTCTTGTAATATATTATCTATTTGGATTTGTTGCACTTTACGCTTTAAACGTCTGCAGCGTTATTGTCTATTCCAGACCATTGTGGTCTCAATTTGGTCTCAAAATGGTCATCAGTGATCATGTGCTCGCGTAAAATACGGGCCACTTCACACGCTCGTAACGACGAATTATATGATATTAAACTGAATAAAAACCATTAAATTAAACGAGTAATTGTTGCATACATGCTATTATTTTCTTTGATTATTATAATATTTGTTTATGCTTTTTTTGCAACTGCATTCATATTCACTTTGTTATCTGTAACGCAAACCAACAAATATCGCAACCATAACTGCTAGATGTTTTGGTGCACCCAGTAACGAATAATCATGTAAGACTAATGACACATTAGTGATCGGTACTTTTATAGTAGTATGCAGTCATCAATTTTCCTATTTCGACGATTTGAAAGGAAATCATTACTTAAATACAAGAAAAAATGAATTTAATGCTAGAAAGTCCTGTGAAATACGCCTGTTCTTGTGGCATTTTGAATCCAATCAACAAGCTGTTCTTCTGCCGACACTGCCCAAAGCTGCGATGTGGCTTTTGTGTTTGTCACGAAGTCGAATCGAACTTCTGTTCCAACTGCTTGGAAAATATACCGTCTTCTGAGGCACGCCACAAGAAAAACTGCTGTGCAAATTGTTTTGACTGTCCATGTTGCCAGCATACATTGTCTGCCCGTGCAACCACAGTCGCCGTGGTAAGGAAATCGGATGAAGTGCAAAAAGAAGGTGAAACGGGAGAGGCCACTCCAGCGAGTCCTGCAGCTACCGCGAAGTCTACAAATACGACTAGAAAAATGTACTATTTGTCATGCCTAGCCTGTCGCTGGACATCCCGTGATGCAGGTATTCCGGATCAGGGCGTTGCCTCAGGCACCTGGCCTGACAATGAGTGCATTCATCAAACGCGCTTCAATGCTCTCTTGGAGTGTTACCAAACCGTGGTCATGCAAGAGAAACAAGAAAAACAGGAGTATTTGCGTCGCAAAACCCCTAAAATTCATAAATTTCCGAACTTAACTGATCGCACGGGTCTAACGGTTAATATGATACGGCGTCAGATTGGGTGGAATGATAAAACTGTTGGTCAGAAGTCAAAGCATATTAACATTGCAACGGTCGACGCTGATGAGGATGTCGACGAACTCCCTCCAGAAGTATTTACAGAGAAGATAAATATTCGTAATGTGACTACAATTGCGCAGCGACATTGCCAACCGTCTGAGCAGCCTTACACTGTGAATAAGCTTTACCCGCAACGACGTTCACTTTGGATTAAACGTTCATTGCGCTGCAAGCAATGCGAACACAATCTGATTAAACCGGAATATCATCCTACATCAATCAAATACAGAATTCAGCTTTTTGCTAATTACCATGTGCCTGAATTGCTCTTGGTTCGTGTGGAGCAGCCGTTAGTTGCGGGTAAGCCATGCTCGGCATTGGTTAAGCTTACAAATCCAACTATGTTTGATATGACGATTACTATAACAACACTAACTGATTTCGAGGGTCAAAACGAAGACAAAGTCATCGAATCAATGCAAGCCTTGAATATGGCCAAGACCGATGAGCCACTTACAAGCACGCCTACGTCCGCCTTAAATGTGATCCCACAACAGTCATCATCAAGCATGTCAGCTCAGATAGAGAAAGCCCGTTTAGCCCGACAGATATCCAATGTCCAATTAGAGATGCTGGATTCTTCTTTCGTGTTGCATCAACGAGACGACTCCAAAGAATTTGATGAAGATGTGCAGGAGCAACGTGAGGAGCCGAAGTTTATCGTATCGCGCAAAGGAAATAAAGTCTTAATCAGACTTAAATTTACACCTTCGCCAACTTTGCAAATTGACGATAAAGTCGTGCTTGGTCTAGTTATGCAAAACACTTATGTGAATACGGTAGCCAATACGGCCGATAAAAAGGAACCGACAACGCATGCTCTCAGTTCGAAAATCTTTATTGATTTGGGCACAGTTGTTGCTCAAAATTAAGCGAATTAAGAAACTATTTATTTATAAATATGAAATATTTAAGATCTGTATTTGATACATTCAATAATAAAGAAAGAACTATACGCTATCCAACATAAAGTAAACATTTTTAAATTAACATGAAAATTCCTAAGCATTCTTTTTAAATGATATATTTTTTTTTTAATTCTTTTAACGAACTTACATCGACGATTCCTTAGAGGAGATCATATCGCTTTCTAGTCGGAGCTGACCATATTACTGCAGATTTTTAAGTTTTTTGTCCTAGCTTGAGATAAAGTGAATAATATTACTTATGCAAGATAATAGCACTTATCTTAAGTAATGAAAAAAAATCACTCATGGGTACTTCAATCACAAAAAAAGACTTTGAACCGTTTTTATGCTGGTGTTAACTTGGCTGTTGGCTCAACCAAAGCCCATAAACCAGCAACTGACGAAACGACACCCAAAAGACCAATTGTGCGTGGGGTCAATTTAGTGTAGCCGAGCGCTGTCAAAGGAATGAAAAAGTCACATACGTTCTTTACCGTGTCCACTGCCAAGTCTTTGTGGCCCATCAGCAATATATAAGACTGTAGCGCAAGACGTTTGAAATCTTGAGGAGACCTGATGCTTGTCGATATCTGGCATCTTGTTATACCACTTCGGCAGCTGGCTTTATGCAGATCTATCAGTCGAAATATTTCGTATGTATCCCGACATAGATTCATTATAATGGACAGCAGCCAATATTTATTGGCGGTTGTGGCCCATTTCCTGGCGTTAATACTCTTGAATAGACCTGTGCGTGCCAGCCACATAAAGTGATCGGACAGCAGAAATAAAGACTGTGAAAGTTTACTCAATGTCAGAGAGACACGAACAATCAAATCTGGATAATGTATGGAACTGAGTGATGAGTAAAAGACATCGAGACACTTGCCAAAGCGTAAAACTAGAAATGGAAGAAATTTTTCTTAACATTTACTCTGAATGCCTATCTCGCCCAGTTTTACTTACGCTTTCTAAACGTGCTGAGTATGTACTCAACGGTTTTAAAATTGTCCACCAAATTCGGGTGGGAGTTACTGCTTTCAAAGGAATCCCAAATAACACGCGAGGCATACTGTAAAACGCTGTAAAACCAATTCCAATTATAATGAAATTAAAGTTTTAATAAACAACAAAATGTTATAAATACCGTGCTAATTTATCACGGCCAGCAGACTGGCTGTTAAGTTGGACCCACTTGTCAATGTTCATATTGACCGTCCTATTCACATTGGCAGGTCAATAAGAACTTAAAGTTAGCCTACTTAAACTCAGTCCAAAGGTATTTTGAGGTGTTGTTTTACAGCTTTTAACGTTTAGGACGTTGTCAGTAGAGATAAGCACTATGCGTGAGAGTGAGAAAGAGCGATTTCGTGCTCTGCAAACTCTATTCCCTTCCGATAACACTAATTCTAGTAGAATAACGAGAGAAAATTCCTCATGTAGTAAATTTTATTACACAGCATATAAGAAAGCAATATTAACGAATTTGACAGAGGTTTTAATACAAAAATCTGAGCAAGCCGACTCAATTACGCCAAAGAAAATCATAGAGAAATCTTGATTTTCTTAAAAGGGAATCGATAATAAACGCTTCGATTCAATCATCGATAAAAGGAGTGCGTTTGAAACGTACCAGACCAGCTGAGATTTGAAACCCTGGCCAGTTCGTTGACGTATGCTGAATAAACAGGTGTAAAATACTTTAAATCAATTTATTCGTAATTATCAATTGGAATCAATGGCGGTAAGTACAGGCATGATTGCAATATATACATTTAACACGAACTTGATATTGAACATAAAATTTGCATTTCCAGCAAAAGGGAAAACAAGGCACCAAAGGTGCAAAGCAAATTGTGGAAGATAATAAAAGCACCCTGGCCTTCTTCAGGAACATGGCACTTGGCTGTGGAGCGGTCTCGCTATTAGTCGCCTTTTCGTTTTTCGAGTTCACGAAACTTGCAGTGGTAAATGGTGTTAAGAACGTCATCGATATTTCAACGATTAACGACAAAACTTCATCTTATGCACATTAGTTCATGTATATGGTATCTCTGTTAACGATTGGCAGTGCTTATAAATTTCTGGCGTTTATGTCGCATGCTACCTACTCTGAGAGCGGTGCACTCGTGGACTCTGGCAATGATTTAAATATGGAAGGCGGCGTAGCAGAGTAATTTACTAATATATCAAATCTTTTGTTGAAATCCAAGCACAATCCACTCGGTCTCATTTCAGAAATGCCAAAGATGTGATCATACTTTTCTCTGGTACTATGCTGTTAGCGCTAATATCCAATTACTTTTGGCTTTTACTTCTACTTGCGCCCATACGAGCCATTTGGATGCTCTGGGGCAGTATCATTCAACCATGGCTTGCACAACGAAATATGAACGAGGAACCAGAAGTTGACGAGAAGAAACAACGTAAAATGGAACGCAAAATGCGTCGCATGAGATAAAACTACATAATGGCCAACGACGCCTCGGCGCTTGTGGTTGCAGTTGTAGTCATTTGCTTTGAGATACTCATTCACTTAACCGACGAGGCTTAGAGTACGCCAAGTGTAACGATACAATGAATTCAATTGTAGTTTCCTAAACAAGGTTTTTTTTAAGTTGGCATTTTTGTGTTCGTTTTTTAATTTTTTATTAAATACCAATTTTTATAACGTTAGTGCGTTTGTGCCTGAGTGAATTTCAATATTTGTGCTAAGGAACTCTTTTTTAACTTGTGCAATATATTTTATGTGCTTTTGCAACATTACCATGAGAGCATGCAACCATCCAACCAAACTATGTCATGTTAATATGAAAAAGATTCATTGAAAAAAAATACGAACAGTACGTATAAGCGTCTGCAAAATTAAAATAATAATAAAAAAAACTAAGTTCTATTTTTTATGGCATTTAAAAATCTTCTATGATCAAGATAAAATAAATATTAAGGACATCGTTTCCGAACTTAAATGTTAAAAGCATTTTTTTGAAACTACATACATAGATATTGTGTGTATTTATATTATGGCTCTAGTGTCACTTCGTTTGGTCAGAAAATAAAATAGAAGGAAAAAAAAACAATTCACAAGATGAACTTACAAACAGTAAATTTTTGTTTATTCTTAACAAAATTAATATATTTCGTTGTTATGGACGAGAAAGTAAAAAAAATTAACTTACTACAGTACTACCATGTAAATGTAAATTTCCCAGCAATCTAAAGTTATATATTAAATATTTTTTTTATTTTCGTTTTAAACAAGTTAAAAAAAAAGAAGGAAAAAATATGCGAACTTTTTGCAAATAAATATTTTTTTTTTTAATTTTTGTGGCAGCTGTACATAAACTCTCACATATTTTTTATAAGTGCATGCTAATTTATTTATCTTTCTTTGTTTCGATCTGAACAAGTTCACATTTTTTTGGTAGTACTGCATGAATGAAAGTATTATATTCTTTTTATATAGACTGGACTGGCCCTTTAAATTTGATCTGTGTGATATAAGTAGATCCAGATATGAAACAACAATAATTAATAGATTAGTGTGCCTATTAAGAAATGCAGCAACAACTTAATAATGAATTCTATATAAAATAATAGTAAAGACAAAAAAAGAATGACATTAAGAATAAATGTTGACACCGCCTTTGGCGATGACAGCCTTTAACCAAACGACGAAAAACTACAAGAGCTAATGGAGTGTAGTAGTGTGTAGCACATGCTCGCCACGAGCAGTTGATATAAACATTTTCGTGCGTTAAATACGAGTACAACAACAATAACGATCAATACTGATCTACTGATCTTAATTGTATTGCTCGGGAATCACATAAGAGATATCATCCCAGGGATGGCGGTAAAGGCCTTGTTTGAGACGCTTCTGGTCCATATAATGGCCGATGAAACCTATGCTACGACCGAGCACAAAGAGTGAATTGATGGCGCCCACATTGATGTATTCCTGAGCTTCCTCACTGTGAACGGAAATGATAGGATGTTATTAAATGATAAAAAGTTAATTTATCTAGGCTTACCTAGTAAACGATCCACAATTGCGCAACATATCGACAAAGGCGGTAGCAATGACACCATCGACATTAAGTATCAAATTGGGTTTTTTGCTTGTGGTGATCTTCTCCACTTCCAGAGCATACTTCAATAAGGGATATGCGGGGAAGTTCTCAATAACGAATTCCTTGATGATCTTTACGCGCACATCGGGATTATTGATCGATTTGACGCGATGTCCAATACCCATGATAAGTTGACCTTCCTTACGCATTTTGTTTACAAACTCCATGGGATGCAAATTGGAATCATACGCCTCGGAGAACTGCCTAGCAGATCCGTCGAGTGCGCCACCAAAACGGTCGCCCTAAAAGTTAAAAAACCAATTCGTTGTATATCCAATCCGGATCCATGCAAAAGATCGTCATAACATGGTGAAACTTACGATTGTCAACAGACCACTGACAACGGAGGACACCAAATCTTTACCAGCACGAGCGCAAACAATTGTATTGTGAGCACCAGAAACAGCTGGCCCATGATCGGCAGTCACCATGAGGCACATTTCGAAGAACTTGCAGACATAGGGTGGCAAACAACGTTGGAACCACAGCAGCGAGATAACACCGCCGATGCCAACATCTTTGTTAAGCACCTCGCTGATAGGCATACCCGCATAAATCAGCTCCTGACCACGTTCATCACAAATTGAAGTCATAAAGGATGCCGGCTTGCGTATCAAGCCCAACTCACGCGCCCATGAGTAGTCCATGGGAACGGTGGGTGGTGGCACCTCTTCGCGCGGCACAATGCGTCCCGATTTGACGAGTTCCGAATAAACATGATGTATAAGTTCGCCAAGCGTATCAAACGAGTCCGGTACATAAGCTCCAGAGTCACGTAACGCTTTATTCTTTGCCGTCGCTGTTTCACGATCAGAATTGGCACATGAACCCGCATGACCAAACTGCACCTCAGACGTAAACATACTGGCGCATGTGCCAATACACCAAGCCACTAATGGCTTCGTAATGCGGCCATCTTTCAGTGCTGCACAGACCTCATACTCTTCGGTGCCACCGACCTCGCCCAACAGCACAATAAGTTTTGCCTCTGGATCCGCTTGATAGCGCAAAATATGATCCATAAACGTTGAGCCCGGATATCTATCGCCACCAATAGCTATGCCCTCTAAGACACCATCGGTTGCCTTCGATACAATGTTGTTTAATTCATTGGACATGCCGCCCGAGCGCGACACGTATGCCACACTTCCGGGACGATAAAGTTTTGAGTGCAAGATGTTGTCGAGCATTCCGCCAGTGTTGCCAATCTTAAAGCAACCCGGCTTGACACCACCCACAGTGGCAGGTCCAATAATGGCGACACCCTTTTTGTCTGCTTCAATGATCAGCTTGCGTGTCAAGTTCTCCGGTATGCCCTCAGCAATGATGGCTACTGTGCGTATTTGCGGGAATTCCAATACCTCAACGGTCGAGTCATAAGCCGAACGTAATGAGGCAAAATTGACCAACACATCGACTTCTTTGTGCTTCGTTATGGCATCGGACATTTTCTTATAGACTGGTATCAAAATTTCCTTATGGCCCCAATAGAACTTTTGTTTGTGATCTCCAGTGAACGGGTAAACCATTGCAACTACCGACGGTTCGTCACGTCTGTGTGAACAAATTAAAGTTAGGAATATATACATATAGATATATATGA
This sequence comes from Stegana nigrithorax, assembly GCA_037044495.1. Lineage (NCBI taxonomy): Eukaryota > Metazoa > Arthropoda > Insecta > Diptera > Drosophilidae > Stegana > Stegana nigrithorax. The sequence goes on along the minus strand of JBAMBQ010003017.1, from coordinate 85,124 downwards.
GCTGAGATTGTACATTATGTTATTATAGGTGCGTACCTGCAAATGAAATCAAAATCAAGCATTGATTGCACGGCTCGCTGTTGCATGCCCCAAACAATTGCTTTCGTTGTGTTCGAGAAGAACTTTCTGTTGTAATTGGCAACATTGTTCTGTTGATGCTGGACGTTATTGGCGGCGGCAGCGCTATCGCTCTCATCTGCCAAGATAGGTGGTAGTTTAATCGATTTAGCTGCTGTGCCTAAACCTTTAAAATCGTTCCCAAATGATTTTCATGTCGCAGGATTTATGATGATGAACATATCGCATGTTTTTTTTTGTTTTCGTTTTTTTTGTTTTTGTTGTTTTTTAAAGACATACACAAATATACAAACATACATATATGAGTTAACAGAAAACGACCAGTGGTTAGGTTAACATAGTAGGAGCAAAAGACGAACACAGTTGCAGGTTGCCAAATCATATCAAATCAAATCGAAATCAAATCAAATCAGTTGGTTTTTGGAATTTTTTTGTTTTGTTTTTTTTTTTTTTTTTTTGTGATGATTTTGTCATTGTATGGTATGGTGATTTGTGTTTCGTTGTTGTTGTAGTTGTTGTTGTTGTACAAGAGGAGCAATGCAAACATACACATAAAATATATAAAAAAAAAAAATAAATGCCAAAATTAACGCACAAAGTGTCAAATAAAAACAATATCTAAGATCTATGCAAGTGCCATTACTTTAGACCTGTTCAACTTTAAGTACTATAATTAGTTGCTCAAATGAAACATTTAATTTAAATCAGAAAACGTAAATAAAAAGATCAACCAGATCTACGTGAAATTAGAATAGCAAACTTTAAATTAAATGTTAAATTAAAACAAACAAACAACTACACTAAAACTCAATCTGCAGGGTATATGTAATAATATCGGATAGGAGGAGCTATGTGATCAAACAACTTACCAGCGCCAAGTGCTGAAGATGCCGCCTTCAGGTCAGCCTGTGCCTGCTGGCCACCGGGCAAAAGAAAGTTTGCTGTGGAAAATTCAACACTGGCCACTTGTGGTATTGGCCGCTTGCCTAAGGCCATGCCACAGATAGCCGTCATATGTGTCTCAGGGCCGAAGACATGCAGCGGAATGCCGAGCGTGCTGCCGAATTCGCGCATACGGCGCAAACCCTCCTGATAATTGGGTCCAGCACGACGTACAAATATGGAGACATTGTGTTCGATTAGTTTAGGTTGGAATTCACGCAATGCAGTGATGATGCCTAAAATGATTTAATTAGCAAATTAGTCCAACTGATAAGACAAGATGATATGATTGATGATTCGACTGAAAGGTCACCTTGAAAGGTCGATGCGACATTTGTGAAGTTCGCAATGCCACCACCAGTGATCAGCACTTTGCCTTCTGGATGCTTTGGAGACGATGTCATCAGGTTTAGCAATGTCTTTGCATATTCGTATGTTTGCTGTTCTGATGGCGCACCGCTATATTCGCCATAATTAGCGAGTTCCGAAGCGCCACCCAAATCACAGATTGTATCCGAGTATATAACACTAGCGCCTCCACCAGCGACCATTGTCCAAATACGACCATTGCGATTAAGAATCGTTAACTATATGTAGGTTTTTTTTTTTTCAAATTCAATAAAGCAAATTAAATAGCTGATTTTATGTAATTTTAAAGAATACCTACTTTTAAGGAAGCGCCACTCTTTGCATCTAAATCGGCAATATATGCCTCCTCTGGGTAGGCATCACGACCAAATGGTGGTGGATAATCGATATCACCCCATTTTGGACGGCAAATGAAATCGGCAGTCGAGTCCAGCTTGGCTGCTAAATCCAGTATGTACAGATTATCATTAGTGACAACTAACGGATTGATTTCGAGATAGGTAAAGTATAGATCCACAAATGTCTTGTACAGTCCAAATATAAAGTTTGCAATACGATCCTTCTTCTCAGCGGTGTTTGGCACCTGCTGCAGCAATTTCGAACGAACGTCTTCGATAGACAAATCATTATTGACAGGTACATCCAAGCGCACAGCCTTGGCGTCCACATCGCCGATGTCTACGCCGCCTTGATGGTAGAAAAGAATTGTATCGGCACTGCGATGCGAGTAAATGCAGACGTACATTTCCTCGGCCTGTAAAGTTTCAAAAGTACATAGTTAAATATTTTTTAAAAAGTGTTGCCATGACTTACATCGGTATGTGCCACGAATGGCTCAATGATGAAATTGCGTAGTTTGCCCACGGCATTGCCAATCTTTTGATCCTTGTTAATGCGCTCACCAATCCATTCTTTCACCTGTTTAAAATCCTTTTTCACGCCAATAAGGCCCAATTTGCCACGACGTTTAATCAACTGATCTGGTTTGACGACAAGCGGCTGAAATATTATAAATATATGTAGTTGGTTTAGTTTTCTCATGCAAACCGAGCATTTCAACTTTATTGTACGCATAATATAAAAAAGAAAAAAGGTATTAAAAGTAATTTAATTATTTTTAGACAATTTGGAAAACCATTTGTTAAATTTGAATCTATATAAAAGTAAAATTAACTAAGTAGTTAAGGTTCATCTTACATCGTAAACCCAAGCTGAACCGCAAAATTTGCTTTTAAAAATAATTAACACAAAATTTTATTAAACTTAACAAGAATACTAATATGCGGTTAGAGATTTGTTTTCATTTTTTAATTAAAGAAAGCGAGAGATTTCGAAAAATCCCCCAAGCAAAAAAAAATTGGCGCTAATTTGTTTTTCGTCACAAATCAAATGCAAATCGCAAGAGCTGTGGCATTGAACTCAAAATGGAACGGGGCAACGCGTTCAAAGCTCGGCTTGTCATTTATTTTAAGCAGCCAACAACGCGCAAAGCTACTATTGAGATGATCAGAGATCAGGTAATGAATTCCAAAGCAGAAAGCGTTCAACAAAGTCGAGGAGTCATTTCAATGTCAACACAAACGCAGCTTGGTTATATTTTAGAAAAGCATCGCAACGATCTTCATAGCGTGTTGCGATTTGTGTACAAAAGCCATAGAAAACCCTTAAGCCAATCAACGTATTTCTAAAATGCATGATTGGTGACGTTTCAGCGAGCTCTAGTATATACACTCTTATCTCAAGCATTTGACCGATAAACGAGCGGACGTACGCGCGTACATCGTGGGGTGAGCTTTTCTTTAATGGGCAATCTCTACTCACTAAAAATAAACAATAATCGCCTAACGACGACGACGACGACGACGTCGCTGCCAATTACCTGTAGCACTGATTATACGTTTTTTCTTCTATTTTTTTTTTTTTTTTTTGTTTAACTTCATTATTGTCCAATACAGAAATCGTAACACTGAATTTTGTATGGATACTGACACGAATCACACGATTACATTCATCAAACGCTCAATCGCGACGAGGTAATATAAAACAGCCCATGGCCCACGACAACAGCAACGCCGTTCTACAACAACCTTGAGTGAGTTTAGCGATTTCTAATCGAGTGGCATACTACTATTGATTCTTATTCGTTTACAAAACCACGCACGCACTCACGTTATGATTATGCTCTTATCGCAATGCTAAAATCACGCTGTGACAGCATATTAGTCACTACTTGGTTCCTCAACTATCACATCACAGTCCATGCATGTTAATTTGTGGCTGAGTTCAAGTTCAATGACAGATTCTGCGGGGTATTCTTGATAGTGACGTATTCTTTTTTTTTTGTTTTTGGTTTTTCTTTCTTTTTTTTTTTTTGATGGAATAATTTAGTTTAAAGCCTCACTTACCGTTGACAGGAGCCACGGATGATCAACGCTTAATTTGGCCCAATCGGTGTTGGCATTAACTGTAGCAAATCGACAGATCGATGCACCAGCGCCGTTCTGATTAAGATGGCGATTTAATATGTCCTTACCAGAGGCTTCGGTAATTGCTTTTGCCGACATTTTTTAGCTGTTTTTTCTTGACAATATTGTTGCTGCACCAAATGCTCTTTAATCTGTTTAGAACGAGAACAGGGATTATATATGTTAACGATGAGTTTTTTTAAATGTTTACATTAATTATGTCCTAAATTAGACTAACTTTATTGCTGGCGAGAATAACTTTATTGCTTAGTGTTATTGTTGAAAATGTTGTTATTGACAAAAGTGTACTTTTAAACTTTGATTTATTTGTTTCGCAAACAAAGCGTATTGAATAGCATTTGATTTGCCTAATGCAGGTGCGATACACAGTCCGGCAAGACACGGAGACACTCCAACCTGTATGCGAGTTAAACGTAAACTAAACTCACTAAGCTCACTCACAGACCCACGAAGCACTTGCCGCCCGTAAGAACTTGTAGCGTTTACTGTTGTGTACGTTGCTGTTCGTAAATACAGTGAAATTAAATTAAATCACTTGTTATCTACAGTGTCGCTTGATATGGCATATTTTTAAATTAAAAACAAAATGCAGCAGCAAAGCTGATATTAAAACTATGTAAAGTTAATCAAAATAATTGTTATATTAAGGAAACATATGGCCACTCTAATTAAAAGAGAGGCAGAGCGACTCGGAGAAACTACCAAGAGCATCATGACAGCTACCGGCGAAATGCGCCAATCACGAAGCATTTGAATAATCGAACGATGTCGTTTTCTTATTATAATTAATTTTTGCATTACTATAAATATGGTTTTTTTGTCGTACGAACTTATGCACAAAACACACATAATACATATCAGTACATAACATCAGTTTTGCACACGTAGAGTATGCGTGGAAACAAGAAATTGATTTTAATTGGTGCAACTTATATTTCTGGCTTTTGGAAGCTACTATGAAACGAAATGTGGAAATAGTGATTAAAATAAGGTTAATTAATATTTTGTTTATATTAAATCTGTATTTTGTGGTATCCAGCACTCGTAAATAATAGTGAAAAAGCACGAAACATATTATGAAATTTGTCTTTTTTTCTTTATAGACGTTATATCATTTTAAATTTTTGACCACAAACACCGCTTCGACAGCGTGGCGAGATCGACGGTTTGTTTACACAAATACTTCCAAGTCACTTTGTATTTACTACCACGCAGAAGCATATGAGGTCTGAAAAAATTTATTAAACGTAACTGCAAAAACACGTTTTTTTAAGTTATTAGAAAAACACAATGCAATACTGTCGGACAAGTGGAAATGTTAATTTTGAAACTCACACAGTTGATTCGTTATACTAAATTTCTTGAACACAAACAGAGTCATTTTCTAAATTTAAAAAGCTATCAATCGTTATGATTTTTATTGTCTATTAGTGAAAGTTGCTTTTAATTAGAAAGCCAAATATTGTCTAAAAATCACAACGTTTTTTTGTATGATTTTACGTGACAAGTTTGTGATGAGGCACGAGGCGCAACGCATTCCTCCTCTTATTTGCATATATGCAAAGACAGACCCCAGGGGCACTACTGAAAAAACTTTTTTAAGCTCGGTTTCCACAATTTTTACTCTCTTTTTGTCCGTTCTTCTCTTTCTTAGTCTTTTACAACTTCTTCTTGAGAGAGTTGATTTTCTTTCTCGAGTCAGCACCCGGGGGTTCTTGTTTTATTGAGAGTTTGTACAAATCTCATCTTTCAAAATTCGAGAGACTGACTTCGCTGAGAGAGCAACATTAATGCACAAATTGGCATGGCAGGCTCAAGAAGGCTTAAGTAAAGCCCTCAAATTGCACTCACATGGCGAGTATAACTTTACTCACATGAATGCAATATGGCGGCGAGAGAAACTTTTATAACGTGTAAGTGCTTCTTTTTGATGTTCGGGCTTACCCTGGGTTTTTAAAAATTCACGAAATCAAAAAGAAGCATTTGTGGTTGTTGCAAAAATTTCTCTCGCGGCCATATTACATTCAGGAGTTCGAGTTGCGACTCGGTCACAACTAGTTCGAAGCTCGAGGCAAATCTGATTAATACCCAAAGGCTATGAGAGTTACTGACGGGTTAAAATAGTGCGTAAAGTTGTTTCATTGATTGATCTCATCGCGATACATATGAATTTACTCAAGTTTTAAACTGTCCTAGGGGAGAGGCTCAAAGTGAAAGTGGGTAAAATCAATAGTGATGCAATAATGCATATTATGCAGATTCCTATTTATGACACTTTTATACAAGTGCCGAAAAACGATTACAGTCTTAATATATTTTCTCTAAGTTTCTGAAAACTATTTGTTGATGTGTAAATTGTTTGTTTGCTTGTGTATGTATAGCGGCGACCATGATTCAAAGGCTTTTTTTAATGATTTCACTCACTTAAACACAGCTAACGAAATGTCAAATTATTTTTTAAAATTAAAGAGTACCGATTTGTTGTTAATTTTATAAATTTTGACTCCGTATTTAGTCAAATTAAACACGAATTACTGCAATCGTCGTACGTTCCAACATTAAATTAAATGCAAATTCCAATTTGCTTTCTCGCTTGGCAAAAGAGAGAAGCACTATGCGTGAGAGTGAGAAAAAACGGTTTCGTGCTCTGCAAACTCTACAACATCGGTCATGCACTCAAGAATGGACCGCTGTGCGTTCTGCGAGGTTGTCACTACTACCAGGATTAAAATAAAACCTAATATTACATTTTAATGATAACCATAATGGAAATTGTTTGATTGCAATTATAATTAATTAATGACAAACAATTTTGCTGTGAGCCAAACTGACTGTATTTTTGTTTTAGTAGCCGTTACGACTCGTCGCATTCAACACAAAATGTCAATCTATAGAGTTGCCGGATGAGAAATTTAATTTCAATTTCAAATTTGCTTCTAATTTTTTTATATATAAAAATTAACATTAAATTAGAAATGTAAACATTGTGTTGAGTTTAAATGCAGATTTGAGATCATTCCTCCGATTTTGTATTCTTTAAATAGGATGACTCCGCTTCACAGTATTAAATGTTAAAGTAGATTAGTAACGACTACTCGGTTTCTTATAAAACGCGAAGAGTTGGTGTCTCACTCTTCACGCTTGGTGTAAAAAATATGTGAATGAAACGAAGTTCCTTACGACATAGTGTTGTGCCTTTTTGGCATGCAAGCTGAATTAAAGAATTTCTACATAAGTACGACCTTCATATAAAAATCGGCTTGATTTTGCAGAGAAAATCTGAGAGATTTATAATAGCATCTGCTAAAAAAGAATAGACGCCATTTCTCTCTCACTCTACTTCAAATTTTTGCAATCTTTATTTTAAAGAAGCACGCGAGAAGCCACTCGCTGAGTAATAATAAAAGCAGCAAAACTTCAAAGGGATAAAAGTAGATAAGACGTCTACAAAATATATAAAAACTACTAAGTTGATATTAAAAAAGCTGTAGTGTTTTACCTCATTCTGTTCTAGTCTGTCATATGCATAATGTGTAGATAGCATAGAATATTAAAACTTAAGTAATATTCGTTAAAGAAACACCATGGACAAACCGAGCAATGCAGATCCTGACGAGTTGACCACCACTTCAAGCTCTTCAAAATTAGAAGCCGGCAGCAACAAATTGGCGCGTTTCTCGGCTCGATGCTCGAAAGATGACCCATCTGATGTAATTTATGACAGGTCTCAACAACCATGTACGCATTTTGCCAATTCATTGAACGCGAAAATATTCCAACGCAACTAGCATCACCCCACAAGCAAAGCAATAACCTCAGTGAGGTTGTTAAGACTGCATGGGATGCGGATGCATCACAATAATGCCTCTATCTTACACTGGCAGCTAGCGAATAAACAGAACATGACGAAATAGCTAATGCTTCCCTCGTGTGGCTCATGTCAACACATCTAACATATATTCAATCCAAACATTATGTACATATAGATCGCATTGTTGTGTATTGCATCCGCATCCTGTGTCTTTTTACTAAATTACATTTTTTTACATACAAAGTGGTGTTTAGTTTTAAAAGTTGTTTGCCTTTTTCAATTTTACTACCAATGTGATTTATTAATTACAGATAAGCAAGAAAACGCAGTTAAGATCAACGATCACGGGATCAACGAGAACCATTTAGCGAGTACAGCGGATGATGCGAAAGAAACGATCGAAGTCACAAGAAGTGCCTATAAGACTGATAATGGACAGGAGGAACGAAATAGTGAAGATAAAGAATTGTCTGCATCGCCTACTGATGCAGATATAGATGAAACAAGAATTATCTTTGAAGAAGATAACCACAATAATGGTCATCATGATGATGTTGCAGATGATTCAGATGCTGATGATAGCGTCAAAAATATAGTCGACGAAGACGATTCATCCAGTTTAACCACATCGATACAAAATAAAACTGAGAAGTTAACTAAGACAATAAATTTCCACACGGAACCGGATCCAATTGAAATAAAAGTTACCAGTGAAAAAATTTACTTTATTCGTCGGTTAGATGGAACTGTCAATGCTGGCCAAGTGCTCGATTCACGTTGTACAGATAAATCGAATACTCCTAATGAGTATTATGTTCATTATGTCGGACTTAATCGACGCCTTGACGAGTGGGTAAAGCGACACCGTATTTCGGAGAATTGTCAAGATATTGTCGCTATGCAAAGTGGTGATGGACAGCAACTGGCTGCATGTACGCAAAATGCCAAAGGCGATCTCAGTGGCATCGAGTTCCAAAACTACGACCTTTGTGACCGCAAATTAACGCGCAATCAGAAACGAAGGCATGACGAGATCAACCACGTCCAAAAGAGTTATGCCGAAATGGACCCAACTACCGCTGAGTTGGAGAAGGAGCACGAAGCGATCACGAAAGTAAAGTACATCGATAAACTGGTAATCGGTCGTTTCGAGATCGATACCTGGTACTTTAGCCCTTTCCCGGATGAATATGGTAAAGTTGGCACAATTTATGTTTGCGAGTACTGCCTTAAGTATATGAAGCTAATACGAACGTACAACTATCATTTGGGCAAATGTGACAGACACGGTCCACCAGGCAAAGAGATTTACCGCGATGGCAATCTGTCGATTTTTGAAATAGATGGCCAAGTTGACGATTATAGATTATATTGCCAGTTACTTTGTTTGATGGCGAAACTCTTTCTGGATCACAAAACACTTTTTTACGATGTTGAACCTTTCTATTTCTATGTTCTCTGTGAAGTGGATAAAGAGGGTGCACACATTGTAGGTTATTTTTCAAAAGAGAAAGAGTCCCCAGACAACAACAATGTTGCTTGCATTCTTATTCTTCCGCCTTACCAACGCAAGGGGTATGGCAAACTGTTGATAGCCTTCAGTTATCTGTTGTCACGTCGTGAACGCATCATTGGAAGTCCTGAAAAACCGCTTTCTGATTTGGGTCGACTCAGTTATCGCAGTTATTGGGCAAATACTCTACTTGAATTAATGAGCGAACGACGATCTTCGTCAATTAGTATTAAGGATCTAAGTGCTACATCGGGCATCACTCAGGACGATATCATATATACGCTTCAATCAATGAAGATGATCAAGTACTGGAAGGGTAAACATGTCATCTGCGTTACGGCGAAAACAATTTCGGATCTCTTACAACTTCCGCAGTTCAAACGACCCAAATTGACAATCGATCCTTCAAAGTTACGATGGAAACCCAAGGAGGATTCACCAAATTAGTTTACACTTCCTTTTAAAGCCACTTTAAAGATTTGCTTTCTTTAAAAGTAATTATTTGTATAATACGCTAATCAGCAGTAATGTTTCATAATTATTATCGTTTAGTTATTATTATCGAAAATATATGTATGTACATTAGGCTTCTAAGTTTTTTGTCTAGCATAAACGACATACAATTTTTATATAGTATAAACTAAGCAACGTGATATTATTTAAACAAAATTGAAAATTTTGTAATTTATTTTTATACTTCAACATGTTATAGCCATTTAACTAAAATAACAAGATTTCAGTACAAATAAAAGTTACCATAGGATCAATTTTATATTTATTTATACCCTATTAACTTACATGCACGCAAACACTGAGAACGATATATGTGTGTCTGTTTGATTCTTGGTGCCATCAAAACTTAGTGTTTATCCGATCCGAATGAGACTTTGATATTGTTAAAATGTAATAGGAGTCTTGCTGATCATCAGACGCACACATATACTATGTATATGTATACTGATGCATGCGCACGCTTATGAAGTGAATTTCTTATGCTATACGATTACAGCCAGACTATTCGATTAGCATATATCTTGGAAAATTTCTTGTTTAAACGTTGGGAAAGATTTAAGAATAAAATAAATCAAAAGAAAAAACGTAATAGAATATTCACATTTGTTATAAAAACTGACGGGCATATATAACGGAATTCGTCTAAGTAGTTGTTAACGGTTTAATTATAACCTACAAGTTGCATGCAATTTTGAAATTTTACAAATCTTGACGTCATAACACAATAAACAATAAACTGTTAGTTTATTGACACGCAATGCAAATCTTTCATGCTTTAAGCGTTGAAATTGCATACATGATGAGGGAATTTTTAAATTTTTCCTTGTGCTGCACCGGGGGATGGCAATTAATAACCCTCAAAAAAATCCAATTACATCTTCTTCTTCAATCTGCTTTCTCACTCATTCTCACAATGCGGAGTCAAAAAAAAGCTGAAATATTTGCCGAGGATGGCAACACATATAACAGCTGATAAAGTAAAGCTAGCTGCTAGTTAAAATATCATCAACGACGCAACGCAAATTGAGTAAGAAAAATTATCGAATTGACGACTATAAGAAGGATTATTGAAGATTGATGCAAAAATATTAAAAAAGTCGGTGCAGCTTTAAAAGAGGGAAATGTACCTTAGTTTGCTATTACTATGTGCCGCTTTCTTCCTTGCGTGCTATGCGGAAGTTGACGATAAGATTGTTGTTGGCGGCGGCGGCATGCTTGGTCTGGATTCAGATTCAACACCGTTATCCGAATCGACATATGGTGTACATGAAGTAAATGACCTTCTTAGTGGTCTACGCTTCGACCCAGAGCTTGTGGATTTTGGCACTTGGTCCGTGGGTCAGGCACACTCACAGTCTATAATGCTCGTTAATCAGCATGCGAATCACAGCGTCCAGCTGAAATCGGTTTCGGGACCGACTCCAGCCTTTTACAGTAGTCTTTTTGAAGCTCGAGAAATACCTCCTATGGGTAACACAACGTTTAACGTAGTGTTTTTGCCGCGGGAACTTGGTGCCATAGCTACAGATTTACATGTGCATACGTCCTTCGGACGCGCAGAGATAGCGGTACGCGGCGAAGGGCGTGCATGTCCATACCGCCTTAAACCGCTAGTAGGCATTAAAGCACCTATTAACGCTACGTTAGCGCCCAAAATACACATGTACAACCCACATGAGCGGCCGCTTCAAATTCTAGAGGTAAGTGTGTGAGTGCAAAGCGTGAATCAGTTTGTATTTATCCTAATTAATTGCAGGTATACAGTAGTAATGGCGAATTTGAGTTTGAATTGCCTTGTGGTGGGCAGGAAGCTCCACAAAACTCATGGCAAATACCTCCATATTCCGCGAGGTCAATTATTCGTGTCTCTTTTAAAGCACACACAGCCGGCAACCATTCGGCTTACATACGCATCAAAATAGCGGAGCAAGAAAATGACTCGAGCGAGAATATTCTAGTCATACCAGTCGAGTTTGAGATATTGCCCAAGCCAAGCGTTTATGCGCGCAACCCGGTCGTCGACTTTGGCCGAGTGAGTACGAGTAGAAAGGATCCATTGCGTTTCAAATTAGACATGCACGAATCTGGCACTGGCAATCCACAAAGCGGTGATGTTGAAGTAAAAAGTAGGCCCCTTGTGGGTCGTTATCAACGAGATATACCAGGCTTAAGTTTTGATTCTCGCAAAGCAGAGGTGATTCTTGATCCAAGACTGTTTCAACGCAACACAGCTGTGGATGACTTGCTTTTGGTTCGCACAGCACACACAGACGTTGAAGCCGAGGAAGATGCGGTTGCAAAGTCCTTTACAGTTCGAGTACGTGCTGAGATTTTTAAAGGTGATTTACACTATGACAAAAACGTGACTATATTTGCCACAGGCGCTGGCAATCTAACGGCTTCAGACATTCAACGATCCCGTACCTTTACTGTACGAAATGATTTTGAGCAGCCAATTTTGCTGTATAATGTGACGCTTTTAAAGCCAGTGCCTGAAACAGAATTAGAAATAATTTATTTGGTGGTCATGCCACCTGTGCAGCTTGCACCAGGAGAGTCGATTGATCTGCTCCAACTGCGTCTGCTCAACACAAGTGCCATATTTAATTCAACGTTTCGCATTGACACAAATGTAACAGCGTTTGAGTTGCCAATCATCGCCTGCACCGGCCGCTTGCATATCTCTACGCAGCAAGATGGCTTGCAACTGAAAACTTTATATAGCAACTATAATAAAATTCTCGATCTGGGCGTCATACCTTTTGCGGACATGTCACGGCATGGATACATAATACTTAGGAATGACAATCCCATTCCCATAAAGATAAAGTGGGAATTTAATTCACCGCAGAATGTGTTCTTCCGCTCACAATTTTTGGGTTGCCTGACACCGGCGAGGGCGAAAGCCAATACAACGCAGAAGACCGATTTGCATTCTTTTCGGCTGTGTGCACAGTTGGACGAAGATGATATTGCGTTCTTTAAAATAGCCATACAGAGTTATATAACGGAGCCTAGTTCAGGCACGCTAAAGATCTGGACGCAATATGAGCAGATAACGACAACGGTTAAATTCGAGACTTCCGTTGGTGAACTAGAGATAGCACATGAAAATGTTAATTTTAAGAACTGTTTCCCAGGAAAAGTGTGCACGGCAGTACTTAGCATACACTCCTCCTTTCTGCAGCCCATACACTTGACATCAATAACCTTTACGCAGCCTGGGCTGCGATTTAAAGACTTCAATGCGAAAGGCACAAAGATCGCAGCGCACTCTACCACAAAAGTTGGCCGCATTTACTTTGATGCTTCCACATTGTGCGGCAAACAGTGTTATCTGGGCGAAGAGGACGGCGACGCCTTCTTAGATAACACTGTTGCGAAAAGCAATCATTTGTTATATTTCGATGTTGGTGTGCTGCGGCGGCGCACAGATCAATACCGACTACTAAAACTTCAATTGCAGTCCATGATGCTGACGTTGCACAGTCGCGACTTGCCGCCAATAGCTTTGGAATTTGCGATTGACATTGAATGGCCAAAATTAGTTGCACCGGCGACAGGTGCAGCAGCAACTTCCACAGCGACTGTTGAAGTTAAACGCGTGCTGCGACAAACGGTGGTCGTACACAATCCTACGCAGCATGCGTTGCTTATTGACTACTTTATATCGGATCCGAAGTTTGCGCGCATCACACAATCTTCATTGCCGCGTGAACTGATCGATGTGAGTGAAACCGCTAGCAATTGTTTCCTCACTGATCAATCGGTCTTCTCATTTCCAAGTGATTCGCCCGCAAATCCAAACATGCTGCCACCCGGCGGCAGTCTGAGCATACCGATTGACTTCCAGGCAACAGCGCCTGCCAAGCACTGCACGCTGCTGCATATACGCAACAATTTAACACTCTACGAGGCCGTTTGGCTAAGTGCGCGTGCGGTGCAGTCACAGTTTCGTTTTGGCAATCGCAAACCGGGTTCGACGACTCCGTTGCTTTTCGAACTAAACGAACAACAGTTGGAGTCCTGCGGCAGCACGGATAACCGAATACTCATTCGACGTTCATTTGTTGCGCGAAATTCCGGCGAGTTGCCAATACGCATAGAGGGATTTCTTATTGGCGGCGATCAATTGTGCACTGGCTATGGATTTCACGTGCACGATTGCGTGAGCATCGAGCTGCCGGCGAATAGTACGCGAAAGGTGGATATCTCATTCAGCACCGATTTTACCAATTCACGCATAGTGCGACCGCTGATGCTGCAGACCAATCTATCGTATAGCGTGGAATATTTGCTAGTCGCACATTTGCCAGGGCCAAGTTTGGATCGGTGCGCGTCACGCCTGCCTCGGCCTACGTGGGAGAGCATGCTTGGCAATATTGCTGTAGTTTCGCTGGGAATAAGTTTTCTGTTGGTGCTTGTGGCGTCATTTATAGATTACCGAGAAATTATGGTGCGTCAGTCGACCTTATATACTTCCAGGTATAAAGGACCCATACAGCCAACCTTTAATCTACGCAACATATCAGCTAAACTAGCACAGGAATCAGAACCGATGTCTAGTACAGATAAGACGAATGCTGCCGCCGCTGGTCAAAAACCTATAACGGGGAAAATTGGTCAGAGTAATCTTAAGAAACGTACGCCAAGTGCAACAGCCGTGCCTGCAAGTAATAAAAAAAATAAATGGTCAGCTTGGAATATGAATCTGCTTATGTATAAGCCCGAAGTGAAACGACCCGCAAAGACCCATGCAGAAGAGCAAGAAACTAAAGTTTCGCTAAGTAATGCCACGCCTGTAAAGACGCCATTGGCATTATCTCCAATAGAGTCAAAGTTGAAGAAGATTTCACCAACGCAGTCAGCAAAACAATCGAAAAAAGCAAAACAGCAAACGCCAAATTCTAGCGAAAAATCAGAGTCAATGTGCCAGGAGAACTTGTCGCCGAGACCGATAATAACGCCTCCTACAGCAAGCAATATTAAGAAAGACACGCCACCCGAGGAGCAACAACAAAGATCGATTGTGCTAAGAGAGCAGAATGGTGGCAAGAAACTTGGAAAAACGCCGGGCAGAGAAAGAAGGAATAAGGAATCGACGACAACATCGCCTGGTGTCAATAAGAAATCGGAGCGTAAAATACGCGCCAAGCAACTTAATTTCGATGCAGCAACGCCATTGACATCAGGATCAGCAGCGCCCATTGCTCCGGATCATAACAAGCCGCTGAAATGCATTACGTCGCCCTGGGAAACGAGCAGCCATGTTTCCTTTAGTGATGTACTGCAAACACAAAATAAGGCAGCCAATAATCTTCAATTGCCAACAGCAACAGCAGCATCATTGTCAAACAATGTTCTGGGACTGAATTGGAATGGAAGTGATGACATGTCGGCGAATAACACACAACTCGGGGCAATAGGCAGCAAGAAGTCGCCACAGGCGGCCGCTATGTCAATTTGGGAATCAATGGTGCCAACAATCTCAGACACATCATCGACTCGAATGATTGAACGTACTAATTTACCATATAATGGTAGTATTCTTCCGGAGATAGAATCGCTAACCGAAAATCAGTTAACAGGTAAGTGACAGCACCTCATGTCATGTGTACAATTTCGTTATATTAATGCAACATCGTTTCTAGATTTATCGGCTAACCTGTTTGAGTTGCAGTGTGAGCAATTGCGTCAACGCCAGTGGCAGGCCAATGAGGTTATGCTTCTTCAACAACAACAACAACAGTTACTTATGCAACAACATGCACAACAACAGCAGCAGCATCAACACCAGATGCAGAGACATCAGCCGCAACAATTTCATGCAAACAATTGGACAATGGGTAATGCTTGGTCACCTTTGAACTATGTCGATCCTGCCTGGCAGCCGACAATGAATTCGACAATGATTACCTCAGGTGTTATGCGCCCGCCTCCAGGACTGGAGCGTACCCAAGGAAACAACAATATAAGGCAAATGCCTTTACAGGCTCACAATCCGACTCTGACTGCGAACCCAATGCGACAAGAAAACGTTGCACCCAATGAGAACATGGTGACATCAACTGCGCAGTACGATCCTTTCAGCGTGATAAGCTCGATTTGGTCAGAAAACTGGGGACAATCTGCATCAGTTGGGCAGCTCCCAGAGCGTCATAACGACAACCGAAATCACATGTGAATCTATCACATGACAATTGTGAGTTGTTTATGAATCGAATGTCATATCGGACGTAACTCAAAGTCGTTCTACGGGAATGAATTCGATTCGTGCACAAAAACTAAAACAATGATCAAATTAAAGCAACCAAAATAATTTAGACTTAAGACAGCAACAATAAATCGACAGGATTTTTGCATCTTTGACTTTTGGCTAATAAACGGAAAAATTAACCAACTTTCTTGCGATGTGTTTGTCCTTATCATAGCAGCCATGTTAAAATTTTAAATCGTGAATAGTTTATTAAACCAAAGATGGTTTTGCAAATAGGATTTCTCATTTGTTCAAGTTGTTTTTGTTACCAGAGCATACTTAACAATAGACATACATTTTTAATATATAGCACACCGAACTCCAGTCCATTTGCCATAAAGATCATTTTTCCTTGTAGGTAATAATGCCCTTCTCTATAAGATCGGGTACTTCGACCGCTAGCCAGGGTGCCAGCTGCGTTTCGTAAAACGTTCAAAATTATACACAAAATAGTTCCAAAACTCGCTCAAATACTTACACCAAGTGCCATCGCATGCGCAATGCCGAATTTCGGCACATTTCGCGCCCAGAGTGGCTTAAAATGATCGGTTAGGCAAATTTTACCGCCGCGGTACATTTTCGCCGTTTTCCCATCTAATTCAGGTAGCGCGATTTCTGGTGCTGTTACTGGATACGTCACTGGTATCTATGATTGTCGAAGCCATTTACTACATAATAATCCAGGCTAATCATATTCACTTATTTCAACTCACATCAAATTCAACACCGAATTCGTATTTTAACAGATTATGCATGTACCAACATTTACCAAACCATTTGGTGCCTTCCTTATTCGACTCCAGACGAAACCAATCGCAGCCAGATTCTTTATTGTTTTGGACATACTAAAGGACGGTAATATGAGTAAGAGTTGAACATGATCCGATAGTAAATTACATGAAAGACTGTTTACCTTGATAAGGGACTGATACTCTTCCTTAAGCCGTTGCACCCAAATATCCTTATCGCGTGGGCCAGCTCGCGTTTGCAACAGAGGAATGCTGCTCAGTGTTTTCTTTGTGCCTTCGTCAACCATTTTTGTAAGTTTGTTTTTTTGGGAAAAGTAGTTAGCTTTAACTCTCTGTTTACGTCTAATATCCTATTATACTCTGGAATGCTGTTTTGACACGTAAAACTCTGCTTCGTCTTGTCTTTATACCATTCACCAAGAAAATGAATCTACATGAGCCAGTGATGCCAGACTAACGGATTTTGCCCCTAACCTACTAACGTATTTTTTACTTGGGGAAGTCGTCACAACGTAGTACTAGTATTGGGAATAGCAACGACTTTCAAATTTTCTTGGTCAGCTGTTGGTACAGTGAAATTTCATGTAAATGGACATAGAACGTTTAAAATGCCGTATTCTTTGATAATGATAATGCTGCGTAAATAGTTTCAGGTGTTACACGAAAAAGTAAAACTATTAAGTTTTAGTAATCAAAAGTTTTATTTCATTTTCACTGAATATATCAATAAATTATGCAATTTTGAATATTTAATAAATATAACGAAAAAATGTAAATGCACTGCAAGAAAAAGGAACAAAGTTCGCAATAAATTATTTTGAGTGAACGCATGAAAGCACACTTCGAAAATCTTTAAACAAATTCAAAATGTATATGACAGCAACTATAACTATTTGAGACATACTTCACTTCTTTTTCTTGCCCTGTGCAGCGTTATCTGCTACTCCAGTTAAAGTCGATAATTGCTTCTTCAGTGCAAGCAGCACCTCCACTTCAGGTTTCCAGACGGCAGCATTGCCGCCAGCCTTTAGCTGACGCACTTTTTCACCTTGCTGGGCAATCTGCGCCTCTAGAGCCTTAACCTGTGCAGCATCTGCTGTGGCAGTGACTTCTGGCGATACTGTTTTACCGGCTGCTTGTACAGCGGCCAATTGCTTCTTCAAGTCGAGTAAAATATTGACTTCCGGCTGCCAGACCGCTTTGTCTTTAGTGCTGCTTTTCAGCTGTCGCACTTTCTCGCCTTGCTGCTGTATAGCTTGCTCCAGTTGCTGCACGTTTTGCGCGCCATTTGCAGTAGTAACTTTGGGCTGCGGTGTCGCCACTTGTGCAGGCCCTGCCTTTTGCGCCGCTGTTAGTTTCAGCTTTAAATCAAGCAGTATGTTCAACTCCGGCTGCCAGACGGTTTTGTCTTTCGTGCTTGCCTTCAGCTGTCGCAACTTTTCACCTTGCGCCTGCACAGCTTGCTCTAATTCAGCCACACTGCCGACTTCTGTTTTCGCGGCATTGCCATCATTTTGCACCTGCACACCGCCATACTTTTTCTTGAGCTCATCAATGAAAGACTGCTCCAATTTGGCAAAGAGTGGAGCTGGTTTGCCGATCTTGTGTCCACTTGGTAGCAACAGTTTGGCCACGGGTTTGCTGTGGGAATTTCAAAAGATGTTTTAGCTTTATACTTAATAAGCTTTTCTGCTTTTGTAGACTTACTCTGCATTCAAAAGCGTCTGTATGGCATTCAACTGCGTGAAAAGAATGCGCGCAGTCGTTGGCATGTAGGGGAAGAGCAAATTAGCCAGCAGGCAGGCAATATTTACGCACAAACCAATGATGGTGCCCGCGCGTGCCTGCTGCTCAGCGTTGCCCTTGAGCAACACCCAGGGCTGCTGCGCTTGCATGTAACCGTTGCCATGTCTCGAAATGGACAGCAGATGCCTAATGCCATCTCGTAGTTTTGCCTTTTCCAAGGAGTTTATGTAACCACGCAGTTCACGATTGATCAACGCCAGCAGTATGAGTTCGTCTTGAGTTAGCGTTATTTGCGGCACCGTGCTATTATAGTTCTTCTCGCAGAATACCAAAGCACGATTAACAAAGTTGCCCAGATTATTGAGCAGCTCAGAATTGTTGCGTGCCGCCAAATCATTCCAGCTAAAACTAGAATCTTGACCCTCGGGACGCGCGGATGCCAAATAGAAACGCCAGACATCTGCCGGTATGCCAGTATCCTGCGCATCGTTGCCAAACACTCCGATACCGCGACTCTTACTAAATTTGCCATCCTCATAGTTGAGATACTCGGTAGCCATGACGTGTGACACCAATGTGTTGCCTTTATTGATGGCTAGAAGAGCGCTAGGCCAAATCACGGAATGGAAGGGCACATTATCCTTAGCCATGAACTGGTACAGCTCAACCTTGGTGTCTTTAGCCGGTTGCCACCATTGCTTGTATTCCTTTGTATAGTGTTTCGTCATAGACACATAACCGAAAGGCGCATCGAACCAAACATAGAATACTTTCTTCTCAAAACCGGGATGTGGCACGGGTATGCCCCACTTGAGATCTCTTGTAATGCAACGTGGTCTGAGGCCTTCACGCAGCCATGAACGTGTTATAACACGTGCATTGTTCGTCCAACCGCTGTCCGTACGATCGACCCACTCACGCAGCTTGGGTTCAATTTTCGGCAAATCGAGAAATAGCTGCTCCGAGGCACGCACAACAGGTGCAGTATTACAAACTTTGCAGCGTGGACGTATCAGTTCGGTGGCATTCACCAATTTGCCGCATTTGTCACACTGATCGCCGCGTGCATCCTCGTAGCCACAGCCAGGATGTGGGCAGGTACCCTCCACAAAACTAAAGGAGTAGGTCGAACAAAATTAAATTGCATTTGAATAATAAAAGTAAGTTACTCACCGATCCGCTAGGAAACGATCACACTTTTGGCAGAGCAACTGATCCACACTCTCAGTAATGATGAAACCAGCATCGAGTACATCCTTGAAAGCCTGTTGCACGATGCTATAATGGAGTAATATGAAAGTTTTAGCTAATTTACAATTCAAATTTTTCCTTTCTAAACGTACTCTGTTTGTTCCTGCGCCGTTGTGCGCCCGAAATAGTCGAATCCAATACCGAACCAGCGGTAGATGGAGTTATGCAGTTCGAAATATTTATCGCAAATCTGTTTTGGCGTTAGATTCTCAGCCAGCGCTTTGTTCTCGGTTGCTGTGCCGTATTCATCTGTGCCACAAATCAGTAGAGTATTATAACCAGCGGAACGTGCATAACGCGCAAATATATCAGCGGACAGCACACAGCCAATAATATTGCCCAGATGCGGCACATTGTTGACATAGGGCAGCGCAGAAGTAATCAAAACATTGCGTTCACCTGCCTTGGGCAGCACAACACGTTCAGTCTTGAGTGCAGCTGGCGCAACATGCACAAAAGCGTCACGTGCTGCAGCGATCTCATCATCAGTGATAGTATCTGCCAGATTAGCAGCAGCCTCTGCCAATAGTTTACCCGCATCCGTCGAGCTTGGTACGCGCAATGGTATATGATGCATACCACCGTAACGGTTTGCATTTTGTAAAGCATTAAAGCTAAGCTCCTGCAGTGGCTGCTCAGCTAGCGCTGCCTGCACTTCAGGCAATGCATTTACCTTACGCGCCCACTCACGCAAATATTCAACATTCTGCGCGCCTTTGAGTGTGCCATCGGGCGCAAGCAACGCCCAAACTGCAATATCTGCGGCAGAAAGCTTATCCCCAGTCAAAAATGGTGTTGTCTTCAAACGATCATCCAGTTTCTTAACCAAAGCATTTAACACTGGCAATGCATTTGGATCTGCACGATGTCCAACGGCCATGTGGTGCGCTAACGCGGGTGCTAATAGTGTACTACACCATTCGAGCCACTATAAGCATGAGTTAATTAAATTAAAATCTGTGTGTGTTAATTACTAATTACTTATTGGCACTTACTTCATCTCTTACATGTCCCTCGTCGGGGAAAAGATATTTGGCCACAGCCACAGGTGAAAACAAACGCACACCGCTGTCCAGCTCAAGCGTAGGCAGCACAAAAAAGTCTTTTGTCTTAATATCTGCAATGGGATATATTATTGCATCATCTTGTATTGCCAGTTTTGTAATTCGTGGAAGCACATTGTGCGATTTTCATCGTCTCAGCAATTATTACCACCACGGGGCACTAACCATTTAGGTTAACTCGCTCAACCCTAGCCGTTTGCTTTGCAAATTTCACAAGCAGGAGCAACTTCAGACCCAGCGGATTGCCTTCATTTGTGTAGATAATCATTTTCACTACTTAATACAATTTTAAGCAAAAAATACTGAGTGTTTTCATTCAATTTACGTGGCAAAAAAAAGAGTTAATAATGGAGCACTTTTTATTTGTTGTTTTTTGCACACGAGAAACAGCAGTTCTACCAAGTCTATTTTAGAGTTGTCATAGTGAACTTATTTTATTTAGCCCCGCCATAGTATATAGTGTACAATAGTAAGTGTACATACAGTGCAGATGATGCTTGGTCCAGAGATGTGAACGGAACTGTGACTGTCAAAAGTCGGGAATATCGGGTTAATAATTCAGTCCTGTCCAATTTAGCGATTTTATAGCTAGATTTAGCGTTATTTTAAGTGTGACTGACCACCAGCCACAAATCTGGCGATATTTAAACATTACATTAGCAATTAGTTTTCTGAGTAACGGTCGTTTGTTTATTCATTTGGGTCTATGACCGTTAACCACATGCAGTAGGTCTAGGCTAAAAAGCAAATGTGGTAACTCTATGCGGATTGTGCTGTCTGGGCTGAACAGCTGTTGTTAGTTTGTTTTGATTTCCACATATTACTTACAATTGTGATTATTTGAAGTTATTTAAAAAAAGAAAAATGGGTGAACGCAAAGGCCAAAATAAATACTATCCGCCGGATTATGATCCGAAAAAGGGCGGACTTAACAAATTTCGTGGCACGCATGCCTTGCGTGAGCGTGCTCGTAAAATCCACCTGGGCATCATCATTATACGCTTTGAGATGCCCTACAATATATGGTGCGATGGTTGCAAGAATCACATAGGCATGGGCGTGCGCTACAACGCCGAAAAGACCAAAACGGGCATGTACTATTCCACGCCGATCTATAAGTTTCGCATGAAGTGTCATCTTTGTGATAATCACTTTGAAATACAAACCGATCCAGGCAATCTGGACTATGTTATACTGTCAGGTGCTCGCCGGCAGGAGAACCGCTGGGATCCACTGCAGAATGAGCAAGTTGTGCCTGAGACAAAGGAGGTACAGAAACGGCTATTCGACGATGCTATGTACAAATTAGAGCATCAGGCAAAGGACGCCAAGGCAGGTGAAGATGCCAAGCCCGTGCTGCAAAAACTTGTCGAACGCAACAAAAGCACTTGGGATGATTGTTACGAGGCCAATTGCAAACTGCGTGCCGAATTTCGTGGCCAAAAGCAGGAAATCAAAGCACAAACAGAATTAGACCAACAGCTACTAGCCAAGTGCAGCTTGGACATAGCGCTGCTGCCGGAAAACGAACAGGATCGCCAAATGGCGGCACTCATGAAACTACAAAGCAAGTCAGCGCGTGAACGTGAAGCGGAGAGACGCTTGGATATACTGCTGCAACCGGCGCTGCCGGGTGCTACAAAAACCACTTTTGGTGGCTTAAAGCGCCAGAAAGTGCTCAACACGCACTTAAAGGCCGACGATCTGGGCATTAAACGCAAGAGCGCAAAAGATGATGACAAAGTAACATGCCCGGAGCCCGGGACAAAGTCGATAGTAGAGTCGGCAACAACAACAAAAACAACGGCGACAGACTTGACAGCAGCCACTATTGCTGATGTAGAAGCAGTTAGCCCCCAAGCTGACAGTCAAGTGCAGTTGCATGACTTGCCAAAAAGCTTAGCGCTCGTCTGCGGCTACGATAGCGCCACCACCTCGAGTCATACGGATGACAGTGACTAAACCAGAGGATGCGTGGCAAATGTATATTTATTTTTATAATTTTTTTTTTATATTAAACAATAAACTAGTTACGGTAATTTAAATCACAATGCGAACCATTATTAAAAATCATCATTTGCATCAGTGACGGCTTCCTGTGCTAGACCAGCGACGGCATCAGCATCATCTTTATCAGTCTTATATAAGCAATCGAGCAATTTTTGACTAAATTCGACATACTCTTGCTTGCTAATATTACGATTGAGCATTTTCTCGATGCAATGAAGTTTCTGATAATAAAAATCTCGATCCTTCATAACTAGTTGCATCTGATCTCCTAATTGCAACTGCGAGTGTTGCAGCGTAGAGAAATTAGACGGTGAGACTTTTATTGTATCAGTACTGCTATCCGGCTTTATCGGCGTTATTGACTTCTCTGCATCACTCGCCGGCTGCACGTCACGCTTAATGTTCTCCTTACAAGTAGCATGCGTTTCATAGAATTTCTTAAACCATTGCAAAAACTCGAAATTATCCTGAAAGCGTCCTTTCAACAAACGCTCAATGGGCACAACCTTGTCGATGTTGAGACGTGTGAAGGCAAGCTGCAAAAGCTTCAAATTATGCAGGCACTCGTGCTCCAGCTTTGCATTTGGCTTGATACGCCCTTTGCCGATGCAACGTGGAAAGATCAGCTCCATCAATTGGCAATATGCAACACCTAAAATTCACATTTACTGTAATATCCTAAAATATCCATCCGTAACACGGCAAAATACCTGAGCACAGCTCCTCGATCTTGCGGTGTTTGGCCTGTACGCTGACGTTCACCCATTCGAGCATATCGTGGCGTGACATGCTGCTGCGGAAAATTTTCTACACGTTCTTTCTTTCTTTGTGAGAAACACTTGTGACTTGCACGCAAACTGTTTCGAAAACAGTTCTGAAATCAGGTTTCTTTCGCGACTTATGTGTGTGCACTTTGGACTCGCACTGAGAATTAAATTCGCGCGCCAATAGTGTTGATAAATGTCCTTAGTGCAAGCCGCCAGCTGTCTCACTCACGCACCAGCTCCCCACTCTTCTGACTTAGACTTGTGTCTCATCCAGAGTGGAACTGTCATATGGCATAAGGGAATGGAGCGCAGGGGTAATAAAGCGCGTGTGTACGAATAGAAACACATTTGCCAAATAATATGACATTTAAACAATATGCTGTTTTACTTTATTTATCACTTTATTTATTTACTTAATTATTTATTTACATGCCTCGTCTGTTCTCTCTTCTCAACTTTCTTAACAAATTCTATGAAATCACGATATAACACATTGGGCAGCTCCAGCGCAGCGAAGTGGCCACCTTCGCTGTAGTAAGTACTATGCAGCAGATTCGTGTACTTGTCCCGCAGCTGAAAGTCCGTAAAATGCATTATATCGCTCTTGAAGCGCGCGCAGCCCATGGGCACCGACGTTGGCACGCGCTCCAGTTGTAGCGCTAATTGGGGCTTGGAGTAGGCCTCGGCATAGAGACGCTGCGAAGTGGTTATGGAGTTGGTCAAATAGTAGATCATGACATTATCCAGCAGGGCATCAAGATCGTAGCGCGCCTTGAGACCACCATCAGGCAAACCGCGATAACTGGCATTTGTCCAAGTTGAAAACTTCTCCAGTATATAAGCCGCCAAGCCGACCGGATTGCCTGTAAGCGCAGCGCCTATAGTATCCGGCTTGGTGGCCTGCAAATGAAAGTAGCCGCTCTCTTCTAACAGATAATTCAATGCCTTGGCGCCGGGTAGGAAGATATCTTGAAAGTCGGTAGGCGCAAATAGATTCGGAACTAGGCTTGCAAACCAACCCTTGAGCATAGATTTTGGACTAAAGGCATGACACATATTGGAATGATATCCAAGCACATTCTCTGGATAGAGCGTGGCCATATGCGAACCTATGACAGAGCCCCAATCACCGCCTTGTATAAAGAATTTCTGATAACCAAGTCGCAGCATTAGATTACGCATGATGACGGCAACTTGCGCGGGTCCCATGCCCGGCTTAGATGTGCCCTGCGACCAGGCGTAGCCCGGCAAACTGGGCACAATCACATTGAACACATACTTATTATGCTCATCGTAATCATATAGCTTATGTATGAGCTCATAGAATTCACGCACGGAGCCAGGCCAACCGTGCAGCAGCAGCACGGGATAATGCTGTTTGCCCACAATATTCTCCTCGTAGGCCATTAGGTGAAGAAAATGCATACGCAAGCTGTTAAAGCAGAGTAAAAGGTGTGCAAAGTGACTGATAAGCGCAGGCACACTTATACATACATAGCTGATAAGCGCCTTACCCTTGTATATCAGTGGTGAAGTGATTAAACTGCCACAGGAAGACCTCACGCTCACGCCAACGGGGCAAATAGTCATCACGCCAATAGTCAATTATCTCCTGCAGGTAACGCGTATTAAAACCATACTCGAAGTTGACGCCATCCAGCGGCGCCGTTAAACGTAATTCCCGACTTAACTCCTGCCGCAGAGTCTCGATGCGCTGCAACAGCAGTGTGCAGAATGACTTTGTATGGGGTATTGGGCAGGTTGTGGCGTACTTACCGCTTCCTGATAGTTAAGACGATTGCCTATGACCGCTGAACTGTTGGCCAGGTAAGCGTCATAGTCGCTGGGTTTGTCGCCATCGCCCCACCATTGTGTTGCATCCAATTGCGGTGCCGGCACATTACCCAATAATTCGCTAACATTTTTGTAGAGCATGCCCAAGCCAATGGCAAGGAATAGCACCAATATGCGTGTTATCACTGACATGCTGATCATGTCAAGTAAACGCGCAGTAAATTTCAATTGTGATTTGTTTTTGTGTTTTATTTATTTTATTTTATTATTTTGTTCTTTTTTTTTTGTTTTTTCGTTATTTTGCGCTCTTAACCTTTTTGTTTCTAATAATACCTGCTGGATGCCGTCATCGACAGCTGAACAACCGCACGCGTCAAGCTACGCTTCCGCACTGCGCCAGGTATCAAAGCTTTGGCATGCCTTAGTCGCTCTTCATATCAGTAATGTCGCAGTGTTCTAATCATAATAACTGCTTGCTAAATGTCTGTTTATTATGTTTGTTGCTCTTAATAACGATAATTTTTTTTGATTTCCATTTATATTATTTATTTATTTTCTTTCCATTTGATTTTGATAAGCATTTACTCTGCGCCTACGCCGGTACGCCTCAGGCATATGCGTTGCTTGGTGTGCTTTGCATATGTTGCGCCTGGTAGCGTATGCGACAATCAGTCGAGTTCATTTATATTTTTTAATTGTTTTTGTTTTTTGCTTATGCCAGTTATGCCACTTCAATTACCAGAGTGTCAAATGTGACAACCCGAAAAACACCAATGACCCATAAATTGATGCCTTAAGTTAGGTGTGAGTTTGAATGTGATCCCAACTAAATGTGTGATTGACTGACTTACGCTTAAAGGCATATAGCGGCAACGATACCATATAAGTATATTTATGTACTTTATATACATACTTACATATTTATATATGTTAATATATACAGCAGCGGCCAAAATAATAGCAATGCTACTTAAACAAACCTTAAAATGATTGTACTTCATTGTATTTCTGTCTCTATACGTTCGTTTTTGAATCGCACTTGAATAAAAATTAAAATAAAATGGAAAATTCCATTTAGAACTACAAGAACTCGTATTCAGTAACAATTGTATGCATTACAAAGAAATTTACATTATATCCTGAAACACAAATCAGGTCAAATATTCGTCAGTCAACATAATTGAAGTTAACACTTAGGAAAAAATTATTTTGGAGCTAATTGTACAAGAAAACTCCAAACACATAAGCCAAGTTCCTTAAAATATATCAATATTATAACCAATCTCTGAATGCGGTCACAACTTTGCAACAAAGTCATTTAAAAATGGAGAATCAACGGTTTAAATCTATTTATATACATACCATTGTTGAATTTATGGTTAGCTAATAATACAAAATATACCAGTAAAGTTACGGAGTTGTTCTACACCCATATAATTCATTCAAAATAACTCAAAAAAGTTCTTAGAGGAACAAATGACATGATTGTTTTTGCATTAGATAAATTTCAGATCGATTTTCCAATTACTCAATACACCAGCTGAGAACTTCACCTATTAACTTTATTAAATGGTGCAACATTGTCAATGCATTTCGACATTTTGTTCAACACTGCGTGTTTAGCATTTAACAAACTCATCTCCCTGTGACGTCACCACAGGAAAGAGAGCAATTTTCGTGAGTACCAACTCTACACGGAAGCGCAGGGAAGAAAGTTTGAAATAAGAGAGCCTATGGCTGTACAAGCTTTTCTGTTATATTGTTATTGTTGTTGCTGTGGTTTTTGTTGGTATTTTTGTACAGTTTTGCATTAAATTCCAACTCATTTGTTGCGCCTTTTGTTTAAAAAGTTCCATGAACGATTTCATAATAATTGAAGAATTTGTTTACATTTACGAATAACAAATTAAACCATTGAAAAGCAGCAGCCGGCATCTTTGAGATGATTCTCTTTGTAGCAATAAGCAGAAAAAGAGATGCTTACAATTTTGTTTACAGTTATTTGTAATCGCAGCTCATTTTAAGTTACAGAAGCTCTACAAAGCTATTCAACATTATGTTCAACGAATGCGGGCGGGTCTAAAGAATATGGGGATTCTAATTTGGTACCGTTAGGTTACTTAAATAGAACACTTTAACTGATAATATGCTTTTATTTAACTTCTATGTATGCATATACTAAACATAATATGCATATAAAGATAGCAAATATTATGTACCTGATTATCGATGATCTGTCGCAGGGTCATCGCTGTATTTAATTCTAAATGCGTAATCTATTGAATGACATGAAAAACAAAGCAGCAGTACTGTTCATTATATAAAAGTTAACTTTAGGTGAGCTGGCAGGCTGGCAGCGAAAATATTTTTAGTTCAAAGAACGTAGTAAAAAGGGAAGTAAACAGAAGTAAAGAGGTGTCATACCTAATCTGTAAGCCCATAAATGGTTGACTTAGGAATCGAATGTGAACTAATTTCGCAAGTGATTATACTACGTTAAATAGTCACGTAGACTGGCAGAGAACCTTTATATGAGAATTTCACATTAAGAGCATACTCGACTGACTATTTTTTTTTTATCCAACTCCAAAGAGTAGTTTAGAATAAAACAAAAACAAATGTTAATATAAAGAATATATGAGGATAAATTGTTCATTATTTTGTTTTTGACATAAACGCTTCGACTTTTTGCACAAACTTAATGACATCCTCATAGAGCAAGTCGGGCACCTCTAATGCCGCAAAGTGGCCACCTTCTTTGTAGTAAGTACTATGCAACAGATTTTTGAACTTGTCCTTAAGTTGATAGTCCAAGAAATGGAATAAGTCATGTTTAAAACGTACACAGCCTGTGGGAACCGAAGTCGTTACGCGATCAAGGTTCAATTCCAATTGCGACTTGGCATAAGCCTCGGCGTAGAGACGCTGTGAAGTGGTTATGGAGTTGGTCAAATAGTATATCATAATGTTATCCAGCAAGTCATCGAGATCGTAACGTAGCCTTAGGCCGCCATCAGGCAAATTCCGGTAGTTGGCATTTGTCCAGGTCGAAAACTTCTCCAGTATATAAGCCGCCAGGCCAACTGGATTGCCGGTGAGCACAGCTCCTATGGTATCCGGTTTGGTGGCCTGTATATGAAAGTAGCCGCTCTCCTCGATCATAAAGGCCAGTTCACGTGTTTTGGGAAAGAAGAAATCCACAAAATCGGGGGGCGCAAATAAATTTGGCCAGAGGTTAGCAAACCAACCCTTAAGTAAAGATTTCGCACTCATAACACTACAGAAGTTCGAATGATAGCCCAGCACCTGCTCCGGATAGAGTGTTGCCATGTGTGCGCCAATGATAGCGCCAGCGTCGCCGCCTTGTATCAAGTATTTGTCATAACCAAGTCGCTGCATCAGATTACGCATAATAACGGCCATCTGCGCAGGTCCCAAGCCAGGCTTTGACGTGCCCTGCGACCATGCGAAACCAGGCAGACTGGGCACAACAATATCAAAGGCATATCTGTGTTGCTTATCATGCTGCGTTTGATTTAGCTTCTGTATGAGCGTATAGAACTCCAGCACAGAGCCGGGCCAGCCATGCAGCAGCAATATGGGATAATGTTGCTTACCCGCCAACTTTGCAGCATCGGCAGTTAAGTGCACAAAGTGCAGCTGTAAGCTGTAAAGTTTGACTCTGTTAGCATAAATCAATGCAACCTGCATGTCTGATGAGCGCAGGCATACACATATGTAGCTGATAAGCGCCTTACCCTTGTATATCAGTGGTGAAGTGATTAAACTGCTGCAACAACTGCTCACGCTCACGCCAGCGCGGCAGATAATCCAGCCGCCAATAGTCGATCAGCTGCTGCAGGTAGCGCGTGTTGAAACCATACTCGAAGTTGACGCTCTCCAGCGGCGGAGTGAGATGAAGCCGGCTGCTATTTAACTGCTCAGTCAAAGCTACTAATGTCTGTCAGGTAGTAAAGCAGGTTTACTTTGTATGTACAGATGTGTGTGTGTGTGTGTGTGGATATGTGATTTATATTTTCTGTGTTCTTACCTCATCTTCATAACTAAAGCGACTGCTGCGCACTTGGTTATGCTTGGCTAAATATGCAGCATAGTCTGCCGGTTGCGCACCCTCGCCCCACCATTGTTCAAGTTCCAAGTGTGGGAGCGGCACATCGCCCAACTGTTGCTGCAGTTTAACTAAGAGAAAGCCCACAGCAACGGCAATAAGGAGTTTCAGTATGCGTGCCATATCTTCATGCGTCGCACGCTGCTCTGCGTTTAATTAAATAAACATGCCGGCATTTTCCGTTGTTAGCCTAAGATGCGCAGAATTAAGCAAAGCTTTTTTTATATGTTTCGTTTTGTTTTTATTGTTTGCTTTTATATTTTGTTTTGTTTAATTTTGCGAGAGCAATTTGCTATTCACTGTTGCGCAGCATTTTTTTTTATAACGGCAAAGCGCAATAGGTTGTTTTTTTTTTTTTTTTTTTTTTGTGAAATAATATTGCTCTCTGCCGGTTTGCTGAGAGCGCATGAGTTTGCCAAACAAATTGTGTGTTTTATATTTAGCTGATATCAGCACATTTGAATTATTTATTTTTGTTGTTGTGCTCGTGTTGATTGAGTAATGAAATGCCGTTTTAAAAATTGTCGAGCGGGGAACTGGCTTGGCAGTCATTACCAGGCATGACGATTTGTAGCAAGTCATGCTTCCTCGCAATTTTTGCACTATTGCTGTTGCCGTATTATGAAATAATTGGAATACATCGCCTGAGCAGGTACAAACTGTAAGTTAGCAACAGACACAAACTATCAACTATCAGCGCATAATTGGCAGACACTGGAGTGGTACTTCATATCAGGTGTGTGGGCACACATGACACCCTAAACATCTGATCATTCTAAATAACGTAATAAAAAGCAAACTTTATAAACAAAAATTTTATTATAAAATTTTCTCAAAAGAAAAAAAAAAAAGAAAAGAACTTGCAAAGTGTGTAAACTTAAAAACAGTAAACAAAAAATGCCACTTAATGCAGGCCTAACAGTTCAGTCCGCATTTTATGCTTGCTTCGATTTCGCAGTCGTAGTCGCCTTTTTAATGTATGCAATAAAATCGGCATACAACAGTTCTGGCACCTCGAAGGCCGGGAAATGGCCACCTTCGTTGTGATGTGTGCTGTGTATAAGATTTACGAATTTGTCCTTAAGCTGAAAGTCAGATGTGTGCATGATCTCATGCTTAAAACGTGCACAGCCGGTGGGCGGCTGCACTTGCATGGCATCCAAGTTCAGGGCAAACTGCGCTTTGCTCATTGACTCGGCATACAGTCGCTGCGATGTGGTTATCGAGTTGGTCACATAGTAGATCATAACATTATCGAGCAGTGCATCCAAATTGAAACGCTTAGTCAAACCGCCATCGGCTAGTTTCCTGTAATCTGGATTAGTCCAGGTAGAAAACTTCTCCAGTAAATAAGCGGCCAAGCCAACGGGATTGTCGGTGAGTGCGGCGCCAATGGTATCTGGCTTAGTTGCCTGTATATGCGCATAGCCCGTTTCTTCCATTAGATGTACGAATAGGTTCGAAATGCCTTTGTAGAAGTGCTCTGTACCCTTCTCCAGCACAAGGTTGGGAAAGATCGATGCGAATATCATTTTGAAAAAGCTCAGTGGATGATTCGTGCCGCACATGTTCGAATGATAGCCGAGCACATTCTCGGGGAAAAGTCCAGCCAAATTAGAGCCCACCAATGAGCCCCAATCGCCGCCTTGTACATAGAATTTCTTGTGTCCCACACGCAACATTAGATTACGCATCACAATAGCCATTTGTGCAGTGCCAAAGCCGGTCTTAGCGGAGCCCTAAAAAGTTATTAAGAATTTCGAAATATTTTGTTTTTTTTTTTCAGCTTGTTTTGGTTTTTTTTTTTGCGCACCTGAGACCAGCCATAGCCAGGCAGTGAAGGCGCAATCACTTCAAACACATAATCGCTCTTATCGTTAGGTGTGGTCAGCAATGGTATGAAATCGTAGAACTCACGTATCGAGCCGGGCCAGCCGTGCATTAGCAGTAATGGCAGCACCTTTTTGCCGGCAGTTTTGCTGGGCTTCACATGCAGATAGTGTATCTTAAGGCTAGAAAGCAAAAAACAGAAAAAAAAAAAAATTAAAACAAAAAAAAAAGCAAAAGTCAAAAAATAACGTAAAGAAAATGGACTTGCACAACTAAAATAAATGCATTTTTACAAGTAAATGCTTGCGAATGTTTATTTTTGTTTGCTGCCGCAGCTTTGTTGTTGTCAAGCGATTGCCTTTAAGTTAACAGTTGCTGTCAAGTTTCTATAAAATAATGTGCATCTGCTATACACATTTGTACATATGTACATATGTATGTATATAGTACAGCAAATGCTTGCATACCTGAAACGGGCGTTTTTCGTTAGTAGTGGGGACACCTTAGTAATAATTATTGTTATTTAATTTAGGCATGACGGCAGTGGGGTTGAACGGCAATTGGTGTGTCATGCACCGATAGCGCAATAATCGTATAAGAGAACAAAAAATGACTGCCGCTGAGATTTGGCTTAGAACAGCAAAGTTTAATATACAGAGGCCAAGGTTAACTAATATTAATATGCAGCTAATAAACTTTTAATAAAGCTTTATTGTTTTTTGTTTCATAGTTCAACGAAGACTTTGCACTCAGCTGTGCGCCGTTGCTAATAAAAGGTAAGTGGCTAATGACACACATGTATACATATATACGTATGTTATATTTTCGATTTCACTATTTAACTTTTAACATTTTGTTGGCCAATTTTTATGCATTTTATGCTTAGCGGTTAACTAATTAATGCAAAATTTAACATAATTAGCAGACGAACGGCGTGCGACGGGGAATACCCTAAGTAATTATGCATACGATTTTCACTAGAGTTCACAAACTTTTGCGCATACATTTTGTTTCTTAATTTTTGTTTTTTTTTTTTTTTTTTTCCTTTCTTTTTTTTAACCTATAGAAAGTGTTTGTTTTGTAAAACTAATTTGTTATACACTGAAAGAAAACAAGAAAACCAATTGGGCTTCTTTTACGTTAGCTCACTTACCCCTGCACTTCAGTTTGATAGTGTGGAAATTTTTTCAGGAACTTCTCGCGTTCACTCCATTTAGACAAATAGGTATCACGCCAGTATTTGATAATCTTGTGCAGTTCATTTGCATTGAAACCATATTCAAAGCCAATACCCTCCAAAGGTTCATGTACCTTCAGCGGACGACTCAGTTGCGTTTTAAGATCGGCAATTAGCTGCAAATAAAACAAGCAAAAGAAAAAGAAAAACGAGTTTTTAATAAAAAGTGCGCACAAAAAGTATGCTATCTGCTCTGCGCTACAATTTGTTCTTCTTTTGCGCAGTTACTCCTTTTTTTTTTAAGTTGCTTTGGTACGGAAAATTCCATGTGTTGCTTACCTCCGGTGCGACGCTTATGTCGTATGGTTTAATTGCCTTGTTCTCCTTGTAATCTACCGCTTTGTTTGGTCCCCAATACTCATCGTTAAGTAAACCACTTGGACGCGGTATTGGCTTTTGCAAGTCAGAGTAGTTCTTGTAGAGCACAGCTGCGCCCAGGGTAAGCACCGCAATGAGGATGCGTATACAAGTGCCCATTTTATACCAAAACTGCCAAAGCTAAGCGAAAACCAACCGTACACAAGAAGCGGCAAAAATAAACTGATCAAATGTCTAGAAATCTTAGATTTTACGTTTTTTTTTTTAAGCTTTTTAAGTTTCACGCACTCTCGTTATCTACAAGTGGAGACGGGGCGACAAACTCACATGAAGTCTATTCTCTTTAAAAAGCGGCAATGTTTCTCTTCTTAATTCCTGTATGAAAGCAAAGCGAAAAGCAACGAAACATAGTAAATATCGCTTTACTGCATAGTGAAAATATAGCAAATTTTTTGTTATTAGCCAATGTTGATGAATGCAATTTGTAGGAAAAATAGATTGAAAATTTTATGCAAATAGGCCTTATTTGTAATTAAACAAATACTTTTACCTGAATTTCATTATAAAATCTATAAAATAACGTTCAGTTTGAAACAAAACGATAGAGCCGGTGCATTTACACACGTTTGCCGCATTTGATCTTCAGTTAACAATACTCTTTATATATGAGAGAGCAACTGCTTCGTCACAATGATGATGGTAAAAAACTTAAGCTTACGCTCTCGCAAACACATTTTTGTGCTCTCTCCCGCCGCTTTATTTATGTATTCAATACCGTAACATCTGCCGGTTTTTTTAAACATTTTGCACTTCTGCTTTATGTATGTTTGCCAGTGGTGTAGTTGCGATTACAATATGCAATGTTGGGGTATGTAATTCTACTAATATATTTAATAATTTATTTACCCGGCGTATAGAGGCTCTATAATGGATTAATGTCTAATAACAAACATACAGCTAAGCATACCACTGCAATAACGTCAATGGAGAACAGTTGCTTTTTACTGACTGCATATACTGTACAGCTTAAATTGGGAAGCGTTTCCGTTATTAAAGATTACATTTCAAATCTCACTTTAACGTTGTGAAAATATATGTACTTGCTCATGAAGGAGGCGAGTGATATATGTCTCACACTAATTTGTATGTTGAATATGAATTTTATAGTTTACATTGATGAGGGCTTCACTGCTATATATTGTTTTTATATACATGCATATACATACATATATATATATGTATGCATATGCATATGTGAAAATACAACTGACTGGAATGTAAAAAATAGATAAATTTATTTTTTTCACGGCTCGTTTCACAGGTGACATACATATGTATACATATAATGTAATGTACTGTGCCTGTTTAAATTGATACTGCAAGTGTTCTTACTGATTAATCTATATTTCGATTACGAATAAGTTTGTGCAATGTTCAACAGAATTAAAACTTAATCAAAAAACGACAGATATTACATAATAATAATGTTTTTTTTTTTTGTAAAAACTACAAGTAAAAGCTAGTGGATTTTTGAAACAAAATTTGAACTTATGAAATTGTGGAAAACAAATGTTCGCAAGTGGCATAAGTGCGAGCAGCATACATTTTGGCAAACGAAAATGAAAGAGAAGGGACAATAACACAAGTTAGACCAAATGAGAAATAATGCTTTTGATACTCTCACGCAAACTTTGTTCATTTTATGCACTCTTTTTACCGCACCAACCGCTGGAATTCAATAATCTACATTTTTGTGCTCCTTTTAAATATTCACATACTTTATATTCTTTTTAGGTATGTCGTTTAGTGACTGTCGCATATTAAAGCTACAATTTGTTTTCTGTGAGTCCCAAGTCCCATCAAAAGGTACACGCCTATGCCTCGCTACTGTTGTGCTTTGGCTGTTTGACATCTAAATGGCAATGTGCTGTGAAGCATTACTTGTGCTATTAATAAAAAAACTCACGATGACTGAGCAAAAACATGCATTTTTTATATGTTTTGTTATGCGGCTCGGTTGTAGGCAAATTTTTGCCTTATTTCACAATCAAACGAAAAAAAAGCAATTAAAACTGTGATGCTGGGTTTCATTGCTAAGGTCAGGTGGAAAAGCTTTGTGACACTTCAACGACTTAGCCAAGATAGCTCTAGAAAATGGCATTAGTGTGATAGATTGTTTTGCACAGCCTTATCAAGCTTGGTACCTAATCTTGGAACTATGATTTCGCTTCAATCGGACTTGACACTCTACACGTGTTAGGTGTGTTTGAGTTTCTAAAATGCCGATAGTCGCCCTAGAAATGCTTATCACTCACAGGTCTAACTTAACGACATAAAAACACACAGATCTTCTATAGCAAAAACATATTTTTATTTTAACATGCACCTTTAACAATTTACTACTTAAGCTCGTCGATTTTATCTACAAATTCTGTAAAGTCACTGTACAATAGTGAAGGCACTTCTAGGGCGGCAAAGTGTCCACCCGATTGGAAGTAACGTGAGTGTATTAAATTTGGAAATTTATCGCGCAGCTGCCAATCCGTTACCGAGGGCAAATCATGCCTGAAGCGTGCACAGCCCATGGGCACCGGCGATGGCACGCGTCCCAAATGTAAACTTTGGAATTTTTTCGCCATATTTTCGGCATAGAAGCGTCCCGCCGTCGTTGCAGAACTGGTCAAATAATAGAACATTAGATTATCTGTGACTCCCTCCAGCGTGTAGGCGGTGGCAATGGCACCGAACTGTGAACCCAATCCAGGTCCAGTGGCAGTTTGGAATTTTTCCAGTATATAGGTGGCCAAGGCGACTGGACTCGAGTCCAATGCAGCGCCAATGGTATCCGGTTTCGTTGCTTGTAAATGGAAGTAACCACCTTCAGCCAGCAAAAACATTAACTTGTCTGTTGTGGGGAAATGATAGTCGTAGAACATGCGACTGGGCAGATATTTATCTGGGAAATAGCTAGCGTAGATGCCCTTAATGAAGGACAACGGCGTTGGGTGCAGGCACATATTCGAATGATAGCCAATAACATTTTCCGGATATAGTGTGGACAGAACGTTGCCAATTATTGAACCCCAATCGCCACCCTGTATGATAAAACGCTTATGGCCCAAACGCAGCATCAGATTACGCATGACTGTGGCCATTTCGGCGGCATCGAAGCCAGTTCTGGGAGCCGCCTGGAAGTGCAATTAAGGACAGTTCAATAATTAGGCATAGTCAGTTTATCGATATGAAAGCCACTTACATCGGAAAAACCGTAGCCCACCAGTGACGGCGCGACGACCTCAAATACATTATCCGTAATATTCTGGTCATTTGTCAGCATGGGTATGAAATCGTAGAACTCACGCACCGATCCCGGCCAGCCGTGCAGTAGCAGCAACGGTGTCACACGCTTACGTGCCTTGGCCGCCTCTGTGGGCTTTTGGTGTATGAAGTGTATGCGTAGGCTATAGTAAAAAAAAAAATATTGGCCAGCAGTTATTGCATCGTTAGGCTTATTGAGTTTATTTAGCATGCTCACCCCTGTATCTCGGTTTTGTAGTGCGGCAGTGAGTTGAGATACTCCTCTCGCTCCGTCCATTTGGTCAGATACTTATCACGCCAATATTTAACAAACTGCTTCAGTGCCAAAGTATTGTAGCCATATTCGAAATTGATGCCTTCCAGTGGCTCAGGCAGTGACAGCGTATGGTTCAAGCGCTGCTGCAGGTCTTTAATTGTCTGCAGTTCAGTTTGTCAAATACAAATAATTATTAACATGGGTTAAAAAGAAAAAAATCATAAAAGGCAAGGACGCACCTCAGCGCTTGCTTCAATTTTGAATTTGTAGATTTTCTCGTCTGGCTTATAGCCCTTGCCATCGCCAGGGCCCCAATAATGATTGTCATCGATATCGGGCTTGGGCAGCGTACGTGTCAGTTCATTAAATTTCAGATAACCAAAGCCGATAAGTGCGCTAAACAACGCAACGCTAAGCGCAAGAAAGAGCACACACTTCCCCATGTCGTTTACTTTGTTGCACCCACTCCTCTGTCCACAAACTGCACCACCTGTCTGCCTGCGCGCTAATTTTCAATTAAATACTTCTTAGATCCGCAACCCACAACCGTTTGTGTTGCGCGCCGTAAACAAACTAAAAGCATCGCAGGCGTAGGCTATCTATACTACAGCGCCGTGTATGCTTGCTCATCGTTTATTATTTATTTAGATTTCGATAACGTTTTGATTTGAATTTGTTTTCTGTTTGCATGCAAAGCAGGTAGATGCTACAATACCCTGCCAAAAAAAAAAAAAAATATTTTTGTAGTTTGCTTACATGAAGCTTCTATAAAGCTTAAAAAATACAAACAAAAACAAAGAATCAATAAAAAAGACAAAAACAAAAGCACGACTCTTCGTTTGACCGCGGCCTATTACGCAGTTAATAATCGTATTTTTGAGAGCGTAATGACCGTCCGATGTTCAAACAAAAAGAAACTAAAAAGCTACACATACACATACCATTGACTTTAATGAGATGAGTTCACCTTGCTCTTACGTTGTACATGACATTGACATTGCTGCCATCAAAAGTAATTTCACATACAATATGGGCAACAGTGATAGCAAAAGCAGCAGCGGTGTGAGAGGAGAATAGACAAGAAGGCAGAGCGCAATATATTCATAAGCAGCTTTTTTGTTTTTGTCGATGCGTTTGCTGACGCTCGTTCTTAAGGACCCATACTGCACTGGTGTACTTTAATTAATTTAATTTGACATGTTGCGTGACTTGCGTGTTCTAAAAACGTAAATATATATATAGCACACGTATTTAAATGAATAGTCGCAATTACAGCTGTTATTTATAAATATTGCATATCACAATTAATTAAATACATGTACTAATCAAGTTGAAATAGTTCTGCCTTTTGTGAAGCGCTGCGACTTAAGTTTACTAAAGTTCACAGTTTTTAAAATGCTTTATCACTTGCAAATGATAAAATATGCAGCTCAGCCCAGTGTAACAATTTTTGTTTAACATTATATGCCTCTGATATTAAGCAACGAGCAAGAGTCTGTGTTATGCGCTAAATTAGCTTTCACGGCAAAAAAATAATCTTAGCTTATCATTATTGTATCTAACAGGTTTTCTATGTTTTTTTTTCATACTTATTAATAAAAAGTAAAACTAATTAGTTGCATTTTTATTGTCAAATTTTGTATTTATTTTAGAAAATTTTTAAGGATATAAGTCCTTTATTATTGAGTGTCTTATGCCATGCATCTGGCATATTGTAGCGTACAAGCAACGGTTAAGTTTTTTAAGTATTCTTGTCGACGAGTTGGTCTTCTGTAAGCTTCTAGATTTTTCACTTTATTGATATGTTTAGTGTGTATAGAGGGTCCGATATCTTATCATGCTTTTTGATTTTATTGGCTAACAATTTCTGTTGCACTATAGACCATGGTTCGTAAATCTTTACGAGTAGCTGATGTTGCCATGTGATTGATATTTATCAGCATGTATGAACTTGTTTAAATGAAGCATGGGAAAACTAGTTAAATTTTTTAATAAGTTCTGCTGATTTTTGTCTCTGCAGTCTAATAAGCGTATTTTGGAAATGCCATGGCCTAGTAGCCTGTTTCAAATGTCTCTGTATGTTGGCTTATCTTGCAACTAAAAATACTGTGCTTATCTTTTTTGTTTTTTTGGTTGCTTTTATTAAAAAATCGATGGGAAACAACTGAACTAGACTCACACATACATTTGCCTTATCTGCAGCAAAAGGCATGACCAACAATTATTAAAGTACATACAGAATTACGCAGCCACAAACAGTCAACAGTTAAATAGATGAGAGTAATTGTTTATCTAAATAACCTAATCTGAAAATATATCACAACTATGTACATGCACGCTTATATAAACTTCATACTGCAACCAATTAAATACCGCGCAGAAAAAAAGGGGACAAAATACACCGATTTTCGAACCATACCAATGCGGTCTATTTAAAAAAAAAAAGCCATGTAAAAACAAAATTCATGCGGAAAAAAACTAGATTTCCACATAAAATGTCAAACTCATGATAATTCAGTATAATAATAATTTTTGTTTTACATATTTAATTATATAAGTTACACATTTATTTAAAGAACAGGTTTTAAAACGAAAATTAAAATTAATTGTTAATCAATTTTTACTGTTTTACAGTAAGGAACAATTCATATGACAAATAAGTAAATAAATGAGATTATAAATGAAGTCTTAAGCAAGAAAAACGTGTGTACAAAAAATAAAACCGTGTAGAAAAAGTTATTGGGAGAAATTAAAAAAAAAAAAAAGCGTACAAACTATCCGCGTGAAAAAATAATAAAATGTATATGCTAACGTGTGTAATCATATTTCTAAGATCTATGGAATTAAGCTTGAACATGAACCAAAAAGGGTTTAGTTACACTCATAGGAAAGATAAACATTGGCTCACATACATATGCATGTTATATTCATAAATTTAAATGATCTACACAAAGTTTTTCTTGAAAATAAGTATGCAGCTGCATAAACTTTTTCATGTTTGCTTTCATATGAGTATCTATAAGGCATATGCATACATATGCACATACATGTATAATACGAGGGTAGTTTGAAAAGTCCCCGCCGTAGGCAGTCACTAATATCATACTTTTCTTTTTACTTTCTTCCATGCAGGCCATGTGTTGTATGTGTCAGCCCAGCTGCTACTGCTGTGAGAAAAGCAGCCCCCCTTGCGTGAGATACAGTGAGACCTTAACAGTTGTTTGGCATTAAAAAATATGGGGAAAAAAAATAAAATTTGCTGCGGTTGCGTCCTGTTTACACTTGAAGTACTCAACGCTGATTGTATCAATTTCAAGGAAAACAATCAAAGGCAAGGATTGCGGTATAATTTAACGTAGATGTCAATGAACTAATGCCAGGCAGTCGCCTAACGTTCGGTAATGCACTAATGCGCCAACTAATGCCAGAGCGGAAAGAGGCGGGATTAAGTGGGGGTGGTAATGGGACTGGAGGTGTGTGCTAAGTAGTAAGCAGCAACAGCAGCAGCAGCAGCTGTGGATTGTGTTTAAGGCACGTGCTATAAAATGCACTTCGTCGGTTTTCGTCGACCCTAAAGCGTGTAATTCAAGTAACCGCAACAAGGAAATAAACAAAGCTTATTTGCCAGAACAGCAATAGCAACAACAACAACAACAACAAGAACAACAAGAACAACAGGAACAACAGTGTGGGGTGACAGAAGCCGTTACAAGGAACAGCAACAAGGATAATAAAAAATGTAAACCAAACAATTATGTCAACATGCAATACACAATATCCGCGCAAGCGGAAGACAAACGTTGGAAAATTGAAAGCGCGCCAGTAAAAATAAAAGCTGCTGCTGAGCCAAAAGCATACTCAAAAAAATGCCAACAGAACATGCAAAGTGCGGCAACGTCTCAGTTGCGGGTTGAACTCAACAATATCGTCATCGTCATCGACGTTGCCGTCGTCGTCGTCGTCGTCGTCGTCACTTTTGTTGTTGTTGCCGGTGTCGTGTCGAAGGTGACTACGGCAAATGTTGACGCTGCGGCACAAGACAAAACAACAATTGCCAGCGAAAAATGTAATTTAACGAAAATTAACGCAATTACAGCAAAGGACTACACAAAAGTAAATGCGCGACATGGCGCACAAGTGCTCGCAATGGGCACAAGGAGTAACGAGAGAGCAGCAAGCTGTGCTTAATATTTTTTTGTTTTGTTTTGTTTTTTTTTTCGATTTAAAGTTTTGCTATTTTGTAAAAGTTTCAATTTACACTGTATAAAAAACTTAAGTGAACTAAAACTAAACGATAACTGCTGCATGCAGCTAAATCAGTAACGCCCAGCAGCGCCGTCGCGCAACATGCAACACACACCCGAGAGCAGCACTTGTCACTGTGTAGTACAGTGTACTGCACATTTCATTACTTAAACTGACTGCGCAAAAATATAAAAAGAGTAAGAAAGGCGAAAAAAAAAGAAAAAAAAAACGTTGCGAATAAAAATGAAACGCTAGAAAAAACTGATGGCGCATCAATTGCGGAAACGGAAATATCGACGCATGACGCCGTCGGTGCCAGTGGCCAGCACATACGCGCGCAGCAATGCATGGCATGTGTCTGCATGCCTGTGCATGCCTGCAGACAGCACAGCCAACACAGCGACCGGCCCAATGGCACGGAAACACTTTGCGCACTAATTGCCGCTTACAATACGCCTAATTTGTGTGTATTGCTTCGGGTTCGGCTTCTGCTTTTGCTTTTGCTGTTATTGCAGTTTTTTTTTTTTGTTTTTTTTTTTTTCGCTTTGCTTTTTTGCTGTAACATTTATTTGCAATTTTATTTTGTAACAGGTAATTTTTCATGCATTGCTCGCCTGCTGCTCC
Organism: Stegana nigrithorax; assembly: GCA_037044495.1. NCBI lineage: Eukaryota > Metazoa > Arthropoda > Insecta > Diptera > Drosophilidae > Stegana > Stegana nigrithorax. The sequence goes on along the minus strand of JBAMBQ010003017.1, from coordinate 43,818 downwards.
GCATGCCGATAACAGAGCAACAGACGTTGGGCGACTGCCGCCATAGCTGGCAATTATATCCTGCTGACACGCTTGCCAATGTGCCTGTGAGTGCATTGAACTTGTGCCGTGCCAATTGCTTTGCGTGTGCTGGCGTCTATTTAATTTCAGGTTTTTTGTTTTTAAGTTGAAAATAGCTTTTATTTAATTAACATTAAGCGCTGTGCACAGGCTGCGTGCAATTGCTCTGATTGCGCCTGTTCAAGTCGATTTTTGGTAATTGCGGCCTAAAAGTATGCAAAACTTTTGTGCCTAAGTGCTGCGCACACAACTGTCGCACGAAAGTAGGCAATGCCTGATTTTTTTTTTTGCTCTAACGGCAGGTTGGACTATACAAGCGCTAGCAAGTCATTTTAGGAATATTACCGGGTCATTAGATGCAAATATTTTATATGCCCAGCACACTTTGAAACAACTTAAAAGTTTCTTGTCTAATATTTTAAATTTTTGTATTAGGAAATACCATTTATGTTTAAACAGTAAACGCGCAATTAGAAACTAGACTTGCAGCGAAATGTTTAATAGCTGATAAAACTGAAAATGAGTTCACAGCAGCTAGCTGATATGTATTTTTATTAAAAAAAAAATGAATTTTCAATTGTACACATTTTCAATAGTTTTAATGGCAAATTTGCATTATCAATGAAATGAAATTTTTAAATGAATAAATTTCAAAATATTTGCGATAGCGAAATTCTGCTCGTTTTAAAATTGCGTTATCATGGTTTAGATTCGGACATAGGACGCAACGCACGATACTTTGAAATCCATACTTTGTCATAAAAATATGCAAACAAACCTACTGTGCTTTTCTGGCTTCCCTGCCAGGTGCATTTGTGTTTTTTTTTTTTCATGTGGGCTTTAAAGTATGCGTTGAAAAATATTACAATTATTTGTTTAATGTCAACATTTGATGTCTTCACTGCGCTGCCTGCCAGTCTATGTATTTTACATTACAGCAGCGCTCCCCCAGCTAATATAGCTTCAATGTGTTAAAAGCTTAACACATGCAAAATATGCAAATAAACTCAATAAATAATTTATTAATGCTTTTATTGACATTTGTTTACTTTTCGCAACACGCAATTGTTGTTTTTATTGTTTTTTTTTTTTGTTTTTTTTAGCCCTATGTGTAAGCTTCCCTTGCCGCACTCTCATTGTCCTGATACTCGCCGCGTGCATCGTCCCATACTGGAAACCATTTTTTGGCACGTTCGGTAGCCTCATCATTGATGTTCTCTGCCTGCTGCATAAGTTATTAATAAATGAGTACACGTTCTTCTTGTTTAATAATATTATGAAATTTAATTAAATAAAATTTCTTGGAGTTATTAAACTTACCGCATACACTGCCATGACCTGCGCATGCATTTCCATAATTAAATAAAAAATAATAAAAATGTTGCATATTAATTGCAATGTCATGCTGCCTTCAGTTGCTTAAATTTGGCTGCGTTGTTGCTTAGCGTAAGCGTACCGATTCCCAACTATGGTCAGTCCGTAGTCTGTAGTCAACATGCTGTGATTTTTATTATAATCGACAGCGCATTACTCATACGCCGCTGATAAACTTTTGAGCTTAGTCGTTTTTTTTTTTTTTTTTTTTTGTTTTGCTTAAATCGAAAACAAAATAAAACAAAACAAAACAAAACAAAATAAAATAAATTAAAAAGCAACGCTATAATATATCAAAGCTGAACGGAAGCTTAAATAAGCGAATTTGTCTGTGCTGCGGCAGCGTCAACTCTTAATTAAGTCACGTGGCGCAGCTTCACTCTAAGAGAAACTGTTATGCTGGCACATTTTGATGCAAAACTGACGTTGTTATCGACTACAGTGTAACGTCAAAGCTGCGAGATGTTGTTTATCTGGGTCAGCTTCTTTTATTGCTTATTGCTGCCCAACGACTAACAAAGCAACGTATAGGGCTCACTTTGTTGCTGTGGACTATTTTCTTTGGCGTTAATTCAAATTTGATAACTCTCATTAAAATTGTACTCTCATGAGATCTGCACAAAACTAAACTATAATATCCGCAATCTTTATTGTTGGGCACTACGGCAGCAATGCAAACCTTGTCAAGCTGGCAGCGCTGCATGTGTGGCAGCTATAAGAAATTGCTCAGCCGCAGCTCTCGAAGTGCTGCTGTGTCTGTTGTCAATTGCTATGCAAATTAAACTGCTGACTGCTCAGTGTGGTCAACGACTTAAGCAGTTAGGCTTTAGGGATTAGGACTGCAGCAAAACGCAAGCAACTCCAAGCGTCTGTTGAAGAGTCGAAACGTTCTCAGTATAGTGCGGGAATGCGGCTATAGGGACTTTCATAAATGCTGAAATAAGAACTTTAAAAAAATAAATAAAATAATTTCTGAACAGCATGACAAATTAATAGAAGTAGGAATATCAAATCAAAAATAAATAATAAAAAATATGCTCAATCTGATATAAGTGCATCGCAAACATTTTCACAGAGTTTAGCTATTACCAAAGTAGATCAAAAGTAAAAGAAAAGTAGAAAAAAAGCTTAGTTTCAGTGTAGGCATGGCTTTTGATCTTTAATTAGCAACAGGATTGTCATAGAATAATTTATATTGTCTTATAATATTTAAAGTCGTTAGTTCAAGAGAATAGATGAACTTCATCTTCAGTTTCAAAGTTAGTTACGATTCAGAGAAAAGACTTGAATGCACACCATCAAATGGACATAGGCCAAGACGCAGCAGACGCATGCTTTGCCTTGCTACTTTGTGATACTTCAATTCGAATTCGGTAATGGAAATTTGTACTAAGCAGCTATGACTTAACTCTTTCGTCCTGCTCAAGAGGCATGGAATTGCATTGTTAGCTCACAATGTCGTGACGAACTTGGCTTGGCACTCAGCCTTACATGCATTGCAGAAGAAACTTTCAGCAATGCATTTTGCTAAAATAAACCATATTCAAATAAAATAAATAAAAAAAAAGAAAATATATTGAACAAAAGTACACAAACAAAAGAATAGAAAAAAAAAAAAAATGCCAACCTCTAAAACAATTCAGATTCTTGCAATAATTTTACCAACTAAAAAGCAAATATACCAACAAAAAGAAAAAAGAAAAACAAAAACCAACATGAAAAAAATACAAAATGATTGAGAAATGCAGCGACAAAAGTGGCAAATTGATTTTGACATTACAGACACAATGGCTAAGTGCTGCTGCTGGAGCAGGGAACGGCAGCGGACGCTTGGAGAGCATGAAAGTAAATGCTTATGTGTTAAAGAAATACAGCAGAAACGAACGTCGAATTGAAAGGAAAGTGCTGCACAATAGTTTTCCCCCGCCATTGAATGCAATAAAGCGTAAAGTGCGACAAAAAGTGGAACTTACTTAAGCTGACGAAAAACAAAAAAAAAATATCAATAAACCAGGCGAACAAAAAAAAAAAAAAAGAACCTTTAAATAAATAAAAAAAAAGCACAATAAATTGAGGGAAGTGCAAAAGAAATATTTTCTTGTATATTACTTTTTTGTTTTCAAATACTTTTGGCGGGGAAATCCCGCTGCTGCTGCTTCTGCTGCTGCTGCTGTTGCTGAGATAAGCAGCAAACAAATAATTATAAAATGTACCACGGGGACTTCACTTAAGTTTCGCGCTTGATAAGGTCTTACTGTCTGTCAGCTGGCTTATAAAAGCGACGCATCTCAGCCACTCAGACAACATTCACAGCAATCAAGTGAAGCATTTCATATCAAAATCTACAAAATGCAGCTTAGCTTCTTAGTGCTCGCAGTTTCCTGCGCCATGCTCGGCGCCCAGGTGCAGGCATATCCTTACGATGCCTTGGCAGAGGCGGTGCAGTATGAGCCGGTGGATGAAACGGTTCGTGTTTGGCGCATTACTTATTAATGGTAAATGTTTCATAATTGGAAATTCTTGCAGTACATTACTTTGGATGACATCGAGGTGCCACGTTTGCAACGTGTGCGCCGTCAGCTGCAGCTGCAGGGCGGCGGCGGTGGCAGCCCAGGCAAGGGTTTCGATATAAGCCTCAACGGACGTGCTCCGGTCTGGACCAGCGGCAATGGCAGACACTCGATTGACGCCACCGGTGGCTATGCACAGCATTTGGGTGGTCCGTATGGCAACAGTCGTCCCAATTTGAGCGCTGGCGGCGTTTACACTTTCAGATTTTAACTGGCAGCAGTCAAGTGTCTGCAGTATTTCAAAACGATTTTTTTTTCTATTTATTAAAAATTCAATTTCAAAAAGTTTACTTACGAGTTTATCATTTCTACTATTATATATAATTTCATGCGTTGAGTGTTTCTATAGGGAAGTGACTGCAAAATGCTCTAGAGCAAGATTAGAAAGAAGTATATAGGAAATGAGGATTGTGGTCCAGATGGACTTTATCAGAGATAACGCCCCCTACATTTAGAGAGAAAACCCTTTGTGGCTATGAATTAGGAGAGTCTTCGTGCCAAATTTGGTGGTCTAATCATTCATGGATCATGAAATCTGAACGCACGGACGAACAGACAGACGGACAGATGAACTGGCTAGATCGACTTACTGTTGTTCTCACTACAGTAGCGGTCTTCTGTTTGGTATTGCCAGATTTCTCATATATTAGCCATATACACACATAGCCATGTACAATACATAAATGTATAGTCGCAGAGAGCTGCACATGCTGCGTGTGTATAGAATTCCTTATAGAGGAACAAAAGGCATTATTATAAGTATATAATAGGCCATAAATAACTGCTGAAACTCCTTTGTTACTAGATTGGCTGTTTATGCTTTTAGCTATGCGCTGATGATTTCAGGCCTAACAGTTATCCATAAAAGTATGCGCTAGCAACTATTCAACTTAAACTGAAAAAATGTTAGCGCGCATGTTGCGCATAAATCATGTTTAACATAAAAAAAAAAATGGTTTGCAAATGTTTATTATTTAATTTTTTATTAAACGTTTACTCACTTCCTTATGACGTGTAAGAAAAAAAAAAATAAATAAAAAAAAAAAACAAAACATTGAAAGTGAAGATGTACCAAGCAAAAAATAACAAATGCCATAAATCTTAACGATATTATGGCAACGCCCAGACAAAACACTTTCGTTGCTTATTAATTGTTTTTTATTTGTTTGCTGTTGTTGTTGTTGTTTTTTTGGTAGTTATTTTTTATTTTAATTTTTATGTTGCTTGTTTGATTATTCTATTAAATAATTCTTTGTTCAAATTGTTATGTAAACATGTTTGCATACAGCTGCGGCATATTTATTTATTCTTTAATTTTTGCTTATGTTTTTCTTTTTTTTTTTTTTAGTCTTTTATGTTGTGGAAGGTTATTTTGACAGTTTGCGCAATGATTCTAATTAAACAGAAAAAAAAAGAACAGAATAAAAAAAAAAAGTGCTGCTAAATTTTGAAATATCAAATCTAAGAATCAAATGAAGTTGTCTAAAAACTATACACAACAGTTTGCAGTCTGTCTGTCTGCATGTCTTTTCAATTTAAATTTTTTTTATCTGTTCATCTATTTGCTTTTTTCTGCTCGTTTTTGTTTTTTTTTTCAATTAGCTAAGCGTTTGTTTCCATTTTGTCTGACTAAGCGCAAATGCAGCATCATCATCAACACCTGCCACAAAATTTTGTATACAAAACTGTAAAATGATGCATTGGCATAATGCGTCTTCCGGGTTAGCTGAACTATGAAGGCTTAATGAAATTAATTATTTTTATGACCACTAGAGCCATTATGCAAGTGATTTGAACTGTCTTACTGGCCCTAAGCACAATGTGCGTTAATGATGGCCATTAGCATGGGCGGCAGTCCCTGTTTTCTATGTTTTCTTTTTTTTTTTTTTTACTGTAGTCTTACATAATAAACAAGTGAACATTATTGAGCTGGAACGAAGTTCAGCAAAAATATACAAAAACAGAGGCAACTCCAATGTTATGCATGAGATAAAGTAAAAAAGAAAAATAAGAAAGAGAAGCCAAACTGCAGTTCTATAAGTTCCTTTTGCATTCTGTTGCTATTATTGAAATTGCTTGAATAAAACTGCAAATTATAATAAGTTCGACTCTATTTAGTACAGTTTTGCTAAGACATTATTAAGGCCCCATGGGCTATGATTTGTGCAAAGTAACATTTGCAGTTTTACCCATGACAAACATTTCAATTTATACCAAATAACAATGCAACATTTTCAAGCCATGTTCTAAGCACAGAAAACAGCAGCAAAAAAAAACAAAAACAAAAAAAAGGAAACACGAAACATTTAAACGTTTACTCAAAGGGGGAAATACCTTAAAACAGTTGAACCATGAGATTTGGTTACAGTTGTTTGCTGTAGCAAAGTACGCACGCACAGATATGAAGTCTACGGGGGAAATCACCCGACAATGCGCACTTGATAAGCGAACAACAACAACAACAACAATAGCAATCAGACTAAGCTATGTGCCAATATTAATTTGTTATCAATTCAGTGCACAAAAACAATTGCCCACTGACACATGCCACGCTGCAGCAGCATCAACATCAACATCAGCAACATCAATATCAGCAGCAGCAGCAGCAGCAGCTGCAGCATCCGAGCTAGAAAAATGCTACAAATTCAGACTAGTTCGGGCAAACGAGTAAGTTATGTACATGTCGTTCACAGCAACCTGTGGTTTGCCTTTGGCTGCATTCGCTTTGCTGCATATGAAAGCTCAGTCAGACATAATTAAATAAGAAATGCTTTTGTACCTGTGGGGTGTCAAGTTACACTGTCGAACAAGTATTGTGAATCAGCATGATATGGAAACATATTTCAGTTTTGGCTTTGATTTTTACTCTGCACATTGGTTTACTATTTCATACCTCACAAATTAACCATCAACGAGCAAACAGTTCATTTGCCGCAAGTGGAGATGGTTTGGTCGGGCTATATGAAAGCCAAGCAATGAAACTATCAAATGTGAGCTGGATTGAAGTCTAAAATAAAGCCGGCATGTTGGAAGATTCAGTGCTGCCTTCAATCAGCATAGAATGAAATCAGTTGAAGGTCATGGTGCCTTATAGATGTCACTAGTTGATTCTTCTGGTATTCCTATGTTTCATAGCGAATTAGTTAGTTAAAAATTAAATTTCTTATTAGTCACAGCAGCAACTTTCATTGTTTGTTTTTTGATTTTTTTAGTTTGTTTTATTATTCATCTTGGTAATTCACGGTACGTGTGATTTTTTGTTTATTTTAATGAAACATTTACAAGAACCAGAAGAAAATTGTTAAAATTTTGAATTCAGCAGTTTCGCAGTATGCCGAATTCGGAACTGCTGTACGTGTGCACCACATGTTATTGTTTAATTAAGTCATAATAAACTGTTTAGCTTGTCAGCAAAATATGTGCGTCAATCAAAATGAATGGCACGCAAACTTTTACTCAACTCACTGACACAAATCTTACTGATATTTGCCTTGAGTCATAAAATGATGAGCAGATCATTGAAAATCAGTATGCATAAAGCGTATGGGAGGATAATTTGGAATTGACTTTTGTTAGCTGATGTCCATCTAACCCAAGAAACTGACGTTATGAATAAATATGAAAACCCCATGCCTGCAAGCACACTAACACTAAGAAGTTTATCGAAAATAAGTAAATGAAAATAAGTAATTCAAAAGAAAGTAATCGAAAAAAATTTCAATCGACAAAAATTTCTTGCATGAACCCTAGGCATGTCAAGGTATGGCAAAGCAATTTATTTTAAATATGTAGTGACACAAATCGAGTGTTTCGACTTAAGGATTCGGGTTTTATTTAACTAAGTAAACATTAGATAACAAAAGTCAATGATATATAAGTTAGCTATATGCAATACAACTTATCTAACACGTGTCACACACACGAAGTGACTGCATTAGTTTTGTATATGATATGCATCTAGCATAAACAGTTGTGAATGTATTCTTTGGCAATGGCGCATATTAGATATTGCTAACACGATTTTAATAAAAAACTATTCATCTGCGCACTGTAAACTGTCAATAAAAGGTACCACAATATTAATTTGACTACAACGCAGTTTGGTTGAATGAAAAAAATGAAGAAGGATGAAAAAGAAATAATAAAAAATGAAAAATTGTTGAAACGTGATTTGACTGAAGACGTTTTGCGGCATAATTTGCCTGCCACGAAGTAAACAGCAACAAAGCCAACACTTGAAGCTACCAAATTACAGTCTTTGAGACGTTGGTGTTGACTGGTGCTGAACTATTTTAAATTTGCTTACTAACAATAAACAAGAAATAAAAAAATACAACAACAACAACAAAAAAACATAAAATCAGAAAAAAAAGAAGCCAAGCCAGAGCAAAGGCTATAAAGAGCGCGAAATCAAAACAACAACAACAACAACAAAATAATGCTATAATATGCCGCACGTTTTATGATGAAATCGAAAATACTCGCATTAAACCAAGCAAAGGTGCTGAAAATGAACCAAAAAAAAAAAAAAAACAAATAAATAAAAATATAAAAAAAAAAATATTTTAAATAAAATAGTCAAAATTGCTTAACGCTGTAGTTAAGCCAAATCGAAGGTCATGTTTTTGTTGTTATTGCTAGTGTTGAATGTTTGCTTTACAACAAAAAAAAAAAAAAATACCCCAACTACACAGCAAATAAGCAACTCAACTGTCCCCTGCTTTCCCTGTCCGCTGTCTGCTGCACACAGAACTGTCAATTTAGCACAATTCGACTTTCTCTGGCATCTTCTCATTTCTGCTGCACTATTTCTCATGAAAATTTCATTGCAATTGCTTTGTTGTTATTTTCATGTAGTTTTTATGAAATATGTGTAGATCATAGTAAATTTCAGCAAATGCATATAAATAGACTATAACAAACCTTCTAAGTGTGCTGCTGCTGCTGCTCAGTGTGGGGGAGTTGTGGCCTGCACATATGGCAAACTTATCAGAGTAAAAACCAAAATTATGCCCAAAGCCTTGTAAATTGCTTTAATTGAAAATAAATTGTGAGCGCAACTAATAAAGATATTTGTTCGCAATTTTATGCCTGGCATATGCAGTACTCCAAGCCAAGGTATGCTGAACCAAATATAATTTTGGTAGTTTTACAAAAAATAACTAGAAAGGCAAAGGCTATAGTCGGGCGCATCCGACTATAGAATACCTTGTACCTAATCAAAAATTCAATAAATTTTTTTTTGGGTTTTAATATTTTGTAACGATATGTCAAGAAAAAAAAAAGTTTTTTTTAGTATAAGTAATTTTTCATATGATCTTTCCTGTGGCAGCTATATGATATAGTAAACCGATATTTATACTACCTAAAGTTATTTAATCAAAAATTTGGTAACGATATCTTAATAAATAAAAAATTTTGCTCAGTAAATGTGGGTTTTCGTCAATCGTTCCTATGACAGCTACATGTTATAGGTTGAATATTGAAAAAAAAAAATACATTCGATATGCCTATAGGTTAGGAAAGTCTTTTTCAATTCGGTGAGTGTAGGTTTCAAGCCGTTGTCGAGATTCATGCGTTCATACAGATAGATAGAAGGACAGACAGACGAACATGGCTAGATCGACTCGTGTTTCGATGCTGATCAAAAATATATATACTTTGTTTTTGTCTGCCACGCCTCTTTCTGCCTGTTACATACATTCACATAACTCCTACCTTTATCATTTTTTGGTATAGGGTATACAAATTAAAATAGTTGTCAATAAAGACCCATAGCAAATTTTAATTCTTACTTATTAGACATTAATTGGATTCTTTACAAAATATGGCAAGGCAAAATATTTATTTCATAGCATTGACGTTTCTCTACTGGAATATGTTTTCTTGTGCTTTGACTTTATTGAAGCAACAGCCTGACATGATGAAGGCATAACGCCTGAGCACATTTGCGCTGTGTGCGTTCATTTAATGCACAAGTGACTGCGGGATACCTTCTTCTGCGCATTAGCAATGATATAACGATTTTCTGCTGCTTGCGTTGCATATTGAATCTCGGTACGTATACGACACGTCTGCCGTGCAGTTTTACTCAATAGTTTTTCTCGAAAGATACATACGAAATGCCGCGTCTATATGTCAGCTCACATTTGATGGGCATTATTAGTCTGACATAGCAGTCGGTCTAGATACGTCTCCATTACGTTACTGTAAGTGTATACTTGACTAATTAGCAATTCAAGCCAGCAATTGGATTGATTTTTTTTTTACAATGTTTTGGATTAGCTATGTAGTATATAAGCAAATGTCTGCGAAATGAGATTATCAAAATTCAGCACGCAGCATTTTTGCGTACGTATGAAAAGAGTATCTGCGAAACTAGGTATACAAGTTCTGTGATAAATGTATAATGCCGGCACAAATTTATGCAACAGTTTGAGTACTTAAACTCGCTATCAGTGGCATGAGCTGTGCTGTTAGTAGTTAAAATAATAAACTGTGTCACCGTTGCTTGTTTCATTTACACGAAGACACGTTTCAACTGTGCTGAAGCTGTCGCCGTAGATTGATGCGACATCGCACTGGCACTTCTTGATCGATTTTATGACTTAAATATAAAATGAATTGCAAGTGTCTTTCGCTATGTTGCAGTTGCAGTAATATAAAAATAAAAAGTCTATGCAACTTGGCCTAATAAAAAAATTTACTAAAAGCAGACTTTTCCGCCGGTCTTTAAGTTATTTGTCAGCTTAGCAAGAGTTAAGACAAAACATCAACGCAAACAATGCAAACAGCAAAAAAAAAAAAAAAAAAAAAAACAGAAATAGAAATCGAAAAAAAAATGTAAACATTCAATCAGTCTTTGATAAAAATCAGTTTTCAATTGCCGATCAAAAACTATTCCCACGCAAACGACAAAACAAAGAAAAAAAAATAAAAATTAAGGAAAAAAAAAATGCTAAATAACCAACAAAACAAACATAAAATAGCAAAGATAAAAAAAAAAAGAAAAAGCAGAAAAAGCAGTAAAATTGTAAAGAAAAAGAAGTACAACTTGTGCCGTTTGATTAAAGTTCGTACGCTGCATGTTTGGCATTAAAAAGTCTCGATGACATCTTCAAGCACTGCTGGTCTGTCTGTCTGTCCGTCGGTCTGCCTGTTTGTATGTCTGCCAGTTTGTCTGTCAGTTTGTCTATTCGTCTGTTTTTGCTGATTCGCAACTCTTGATAGAAAAATTAACATGGTAATATTTTTCATTGATAGCGCGCGGCATGAAAATTTATGCGCCAGTCAAAGCCACTTAAGCTGAGACAAATGAAAAGAGCCGGAAAATTGCCTAAATTGACAGTAGACTTAGTTACAGTGTGCACTGCACAGTGGAGTTGGGGCATGAGACACACATAAATGTGTGTGTGTGTGTGTGTGTGCCTAAGCTATGCGGGTGTATTATTGTTGTTATTGTTGTTGCCCATACAAATGCAACGAAATAAATGTTTAGAATGCTTTCAATGTTATTATTGTTGTTGTTGTTGTTGTTGCTGCTGTTGCCATTTGCTGTTATTGTTTTTATTTTTATTTTCACTTAATTCTTTTGCCCTCTTTATACGTGCATGGCTTGGCATCACTTGGCCGACACTAATGGTTTTTTAATGAAAGCAGAAATTTGTCAGTTACTTTGTCTGCCTGCAAGCAGCAAGTCAAGAAGAAAGCATACACACACACACACACACAAAAGTAATACAAATAAATGAAACAAAAAAAAAAAAAAAAAAGAATAATTAGAAGAAGAAGCAAAGAAAAGGTGTTAGCTGTTAGGTAGTGTAAAAATTGAAATTAAGCGGTAAGTCGTCTGCCAAGTATTTTCTTCTAATGCCGCTAATTATGACTGACATTAGCACATAATATGCTTTCAAAGCGTAGCCAGCAGCCAGCAGCAAGCAGCCACCGCATGCAGCGCATTTGGAGTGACAAGCGTTGGCGTGGGCGTCGTCTTATGCTTCTTCTTCTTCTGCTGCTTTTGCTTCTACACTTGGTTCACGGTACTCTGCTGATATGCATGACATGAGAATTGTGCTGTTGTTGTTGTTGTTGTTGGTGGTGAAAAGTGTTACGCATAGTCAGTCGTTTGCGTCTTTGTAGCGTTAAAGAAAACATGGCGCATATAAGCGGCGCCTATTTTATTTTATCACAAAAACAAACAAAAAAAAAAAAAAAATTAAATAAAAAAAAAAAGGAGAAACAAATATAAAATGGAAAAAGACGATGAAACCTGCAAGGTAAGCGGTATTTTTGCCAAAAGTTATTGTAGCACAGCAACATTTGACATTTATGCTGTCGAACATAGCGAAAGAGCAGAGCATTCATTGAAGCCTTGAAAGCGCATAAAAGATGCGACCATAAACAAACGTAACTCAGCGAAAGATTTTGCCAAAAAAAAAAAAAAATTCAAAAAAAAAGAGACACTCAAACACAAACGGGAATGGGCCAAAAGTAAGCAGCAGAATGCAAGAAAAAAAAAGTAATAAATGCGGCAACTAAAAATAGTCAACGGCATTTAAAAGCTACACTTTAAGCGTTAATGTTGCAACACAAGCAGCAGCAGCAGCAGCAGCAGCAGCAGCAGCAACAGCAGCAGCAACGTCAAACAGTTGTAAAGTAGACAATCGCAGCATAAAATTGTTTAAAGAAAACTTTGACTTTAAGCGAGCAATATGCATGCGAGGTGCGTTTGTTAAATTAACTGCTAAACGTTGACTATAGCCGGCGGATTCTATAATATATTTAGATATGCATGTTATATAACAATGCAGCAGCAGTCTGTCGCACATGCAGTAGCAGCAGAAAATGCTTAACATGCCTTATGCACCACATGACTGAGAGTCGGAATACACTATACTGAACTGTACGGATGCTTTGTAAAGTTAATTATTTAGCATTAAAGTTACTGTAAAAATTAATGTCAGCTCCATTGCATTGAGCATGCATATATTAATAATATTTAGATTTTTTTTTTTTTCCTAATACTATGACATGCATCTGTGACTTGATGACAAATGGCAAATTTATAAAGCACACCTCGTTCATACATAAGTTTACTCATATAATGTAAGCAAATGTCTACAGTTCATTTGTTTTTGATATTTTCGCCGTGTCGGCAGATGCACCCAATGGCACCCAATGCACCTTAGCTTTTGCAGCAACTCAAAGCAAAAGCGCAACTGACACGAGTCGCCTAGTCAATGTGCTGCACTGCAGCAGCCAAGCAGACAGCCAAGCAAAGCCAACGTCAGCCTGCCGGTGTGTGCCTGCCTTCTGTGACCTATACGCTACGTATACGCTGCATGAATTATGGCTTAGCGCTCGCTTGCTAATAAATTGTATGTGAATGTCGCAGCAAAAACAAAAAAACAATAATAATAATAAAAAAATAAAAGGCAAAATTAAAAAAAAAGGATGATCAAAAAATATAAACAAATGTGTATTGAATACACATACGCTACAACAGGCAATTGACAATAAATGAAATGTTTTATTTTTGCCTTACATGTGCAACATTTAAGTTGCAAAAAAATGAAAGAGAATAAAAAATTCATATATGTATGTGTATGTATGCACGAGAAGAAATGTGAAATTCTTCAAATTCAACACAACTTCACGTACATGAGTTAATGATGCCGAGCTGTGGCTGCTGCTGCCGCTGCTGCCTGTGCTGCTACCTGCTAAGGCGTATACGCGCCCGCTTGGCAACAAAAGCACAAATCCGAAAAAACAAAAAAAAAAAATCAAAATCGAACAAGCAAAAAAGAGCAGCAAAAAAATTGTTGTCACGTTTTGTGAATTAAGCGGCAAACAATTGTTTTGCCTAAGCTGCATGCGCAGTTGATGATTGAATTTTGTGGCATGTATAAAGAACACCTTGCGGCGGGCCAATGCGCAATGCCAGCAAAACTACTAAAAAAAACAATAACAACAACAAAAAAAAAAGTTATAACTATTGTTGTTGTTGTTGTTGTTGGTGTCTCTATGCCCCCATATCAGCAGGCAGTGGCAATTTGATGTGCCCCCATGTCAGCCAGCGCAAATGCATGCTGGCGATATTTTCTGCAACAACAACAACAACACCAGCAACAACAATTGCCAGTTAGTTGTCATTATACGCGCTGTTTTCCTGTTGCTACTTTTGTTGTTGTTATTGTTATTGTTGTTGTGTATTATTATTGCTGCCGTTGCTGCCATAGGAAATAATAAACATATTGCGCTATTTGGCAACATTTCTCGTTAGCTTTGGCAGGCAATAGGCAACAGGTAAACGCTTCTTGTTTGGCGCTTTTTGGTCACTTGACTGTGCCTTTGCCTGTGCCGTCTTAGCTGCCTTCTCGTTTACGCTTATCATTATGTTTATTATTGTTATTATTATTAAGCTTGCAATGTTTAAAATTCTGCTGCTACTTAAGATTTTCAATTGTTTTTCTAACAGCAACTGACTGAAATTAATTTGCGGTTGCTGGCTTTAATAACATTTGCCATGTAACGCAACGTAACATAGCGTTTATATGCTGCATACAGAGTCACTGTTAACTACACTATGGCTATGCCAATGGCCCACTTTAAGCGTATTCCAATTGGAATTTCTCATTTTAAGCTGACATAGCATTTGCCTTAGGTGAAATGCCTTTTGCTGTTGAAATATTTGTTAATTGCATTTCATAAACTAAATGAGGCATAAACCAAATATGCTTGGCACTTTATAATTAGACAATTGCAGAGAAATGCACATGCCTTAACGCATACGTATGCGTGCTTGTGTATGTGTATGTGTGTGTGTGTGTCAACGCATAAATGCGACGTGCAACTTGCGACAACAGACATTGCATATGTATGCAGGCATAAGCTTTGGTCAAATTGGCAGGCACCCTTTCGTAAATTAATAGTCAGACAGACAACTTAACCCTTAAGCTGCCTTAAGGTCATTTCATTTACTATTTCGGCTTAAGACTGCATAAACAGCAATGAGTTTTAAAGCAGCACAAGCATAAATAATGCAATAAGTTACTAAAGTTGGCTTACTACAGTACCACCAATGTATCGCCGAACCTTATGACATATTTAAAAGGTGCGCAGCATTATTGCGAAATATGAAAACAAAAAAAAAAAAAAAAAATTTAACTTGTATGAAAACTGAAACTTTAGAATAAATTAAAGATTTAACGAATTAATTTGTGAATTTTGCAACAATCCAACTTTACATGCTAAGGCAGTCAACGATTTAATTAATTTGCCATTAGCTGTGAATGATCTGTGAAAGTTACGATACTAAAAGTAACTTTATCCAAGCATGAAGTTAAAAATTAGAACTTATTTAGGGCAGTAGCTGAAATATGCAAATCAAAATATCAATAATCATAACAATAATCATAATCAAAATAAATAATTCAATTAGCAATATTAATTGTATGCATAATTTCGTGCGCTTCCGTCATTGAATGCATATGTGTTAAATGGGTTAAACTCATAGGTATGTGTATGTGTGTGTAAAATGTTAATGACATGTTTTATTAAGTGCATCAACACTTTGTAAGCAGCGGCAATTGCCCTTAACGCAAGCATTCAAATCTCAGTGGCCAATGACAATACAAATAAGCCACAGCAGGCATGACTGCATGCCAGCAGAGGCAACCATGTGCCCACATATATATAAGCAATTAACTAAATAACTGCAAATGAGTGGAACATACAAAATGAAAAAAAGAACACACTAACTAGAGGAGAAAAGATAGAAAAAGAAGACAACCACATTTGATGGTCAATGTTGATCTTAACTGCAAAGAAAAATTATTGTATTTACCGTAATGCATTTGAACGCAGATTAAAACCAAATACAATGCGGCAACAATAGCCAAAGATGCTGTGACTGGCTCACTGCTGCTGCTGCTGCTGTTGGTGCTGCTGCTGTGCCTGCTACTATCGATATCGATGGCAATAATAACAACAACAACAACAATGAAAAAGTAGCAAAAAAAAAACATATATATATATATGTACATATATATATTTATATATATAGTACGTGCAATTTGAAAATTTCACTCGTAACTTGGCTACCTACCAACAACAGACAACAGACAACAGACAGCAGACAGTAGACGACGTACGATGAGCGACGACGGAGCAGGGAGTAGGCAGGACGGTGTAGGGTGGACGATGGACGTACATACGTAGAGAAGCCAACGTTGCAATGCCAAAAAGCCAATTGACAGCGACGCAAGTCCAAGTAACTTTAACTCAACTAAACTTGGTAAGAAGCGAGCCGGCACATGTTGGTGTCGTAGGTCAGTGTTGCCATGTTGCCAAACGACTGCCACAGCAAATGGCAAAAGCAACAGCAACAGCAACAACTGCAACAACAACAACAACAACCACAACAACGGAACCAAAACAGCAATCAGCCGTGTGTGTCTGTGGCACTTCTAACTGCAATTTGTGGCCATGAGGACATGAGATCTTCGATGACTTTGCGGGCTCTCTGCGTATGTACAAACATACTCGTATATCTGCTAGTCTCTGCAAGTAGTAATGACGATTTGTAGCCAATTATTTCAAATATTGTATTGTGTGTGTGTGTGTGTGAGTGTGTGTCTGTGTGTGCGACATGTGTTGCATTGCTAGTCGCTGGGGTAACTGTGTGGCATGCAACATGAGTCAATATCGACATGAATTTCATATCAAAAAATGCAATCACAGTGAGACCTACCACTATGTCACTATACGAGCTTAAAGTGAAACCATCTTATAATGTTTTATATAATAAATGTAGCGCAGTTGCTAGTGCCAGTGTCAAACAGTAGGTAGCTTGGGGCTACTGTTAGCCATTGAAAATACGCGATAAATGTTGATTTTTTAATGTTGTGCAGCACTGACAAATTTGCATAATTAAGGAACTCCAACTTGTCGTCTGCACAGGCAGATCTCATATCGTAGTGCGTAATAAAGCTCTTTAGGATTATCTGTATTAACTAGTTATCAGTTATATAATTTAAAAAATTTTTGAAATGAAGTAAAGATCTTTAATCTGGAACAATTATGCAAGATAGTGCTATAAATTTAATTAATTATGGCAAGTATTTAGAAATTCTGCCAATTCCAATCACGAAAAATATTTTCACATTTAATAATGTCTATAAGCTGGACTATCGGCTGAAATCCGTTTTGTACCAGTATTATTCAGCCATTATTGTACTGTTTTTATTATGATTTTTATTTGGTGTTATCTATGACATTATTAAATGATCCTATGTTTTTACCCCGAAGGGAAAAGTTGTGAGTACACACCATAACTTTTTTAACACCGTCATATCTTTTCTAAGCAGTTTTAGAATTAATTGCTTTGGTCTGATTCGATAGACAAAAGAATTCCCGCACTTATTGTTTAGTGTAGAATATCCTTACGTTACAGTTCATCTTCACAACTGTGACAGCTTAAAATGCATTATTTTTTGCCAAATTATTTTAAAAACAAGCAAAAATTTATAATATGCGCACTCAACATTGACATGCGGCTGCTCAGTACTATAAGTTTCAGCTTGGCCTGCTACTCGCTGCCAAAACGCTTAAAAAAAAAACACAGCACTGTCGCTGGGTTTGCGGCGGTGCGCTTATGCGGCATTTCACTGTAGCACGTATGGTATGTATGCCGCTGAGTGATGTCCGCAACAAAAAGTTGCTTGCATATGTGTTTGCCTAAGTGTCAATTGTGTATAAGTTTGAACGACTTTCAATGCTGCGCTTGTTGGCCAAGTTGTTGGCCAAGTTGTTGACGAGTTCGCTTGCTGGCTGCTTACCCGTTGCTTGCTTGTCTGTTTGATTAGCAATTGTCAACGTCGCCGCAATTGTGCTAAAGGTCGAAACCTTGCCTGTTTATTTTTTTTTTCTACTCTTCTTTTTTCTTCATGTGCTCTTTTACTTGCTGCTTGCTGCAATTATGCAGCGCAGCAGCCACTTGTTAGTAGCAGCAGCAGCAGCAGCGACATTTGCAGCCATGGCCTGCCTACGCCGCAATCAGCCAACATCTTCGATGGTGATGGCGCTTTCTTATTGCCTGCGCATTGCATTAGATTTCTTAAATGTGATTATGTTACTTCGTAATTATATTTGCCCCTTTATTTTTGATGTTATTGTTGCTGTTGTTGTTGTTGTTGTGGATGTTGTTATTATTATTGTTGCTGTGTTGTTGTTGGTATTGTTGCTGTGTTGTTGGTGGCGGTGCTGCTGCTGCTGCTGGTGTGGCTGTGGCAATTTGTTGTTGCAATTTCATTTCGTTTCGGTTTTCCTATTAGAAGTTATTAACTTTGTTTTTCTTGTGTTTTATGTTGTTCTTGTTGTTGTTGTTGTTGCCGCTATTTTGCTATTGTGCTATTGTTGTAGTTGTTGTTATTGCTTTAGCTATTGCTGTTATTGTTAGCAGATGCTGCGCATTTGGCCGTCTTTATGATGCAATGCCAATGCGATTGTTTCTAATAATAAATTGATTATGTGCTTGCCTTTGCGAAGGTCTGATTCATTTCGCTTTGCTGGCTTTGACTTGCTGCTGATGCTGTTGCTGTTGCTGTTGCTGCTGCTGCTGCTGCTGCTGCTGCTGCAACATCAGCACACTCACTGCACACTCATAGCACAGGCATTGGGCCATGTTGTTGTTGTCTGATTGCAGCTGCACAAAGGTAGCAAGATTTAGATAATGTTTTATTTATATATTTTGTGCAGGTATTACTTATTTTATTAGCGAAGTTAATTGCGTTTGATCAGTGCACGATAAAATGTTGCCAGATACGCAGCCGCAGAGCATAGTCAGAAATACGTCAGCCTTCATCATGGCTTTGCGTGTGCAGCAACTAAGTATTGCATGTAATTTTTTTTTCTCTTTTCCATTGTTTTTTTTTTTTTTTTTTACAAATTGCGCCATTTCCGCGCACATGGCAAGTGTAGGAGAGTTTATCCCGTGCTGCACTGCTGTGTAAGTTAAATGGCTTGACCAGAATCAGTTACAACGAAAGTTCTATGCGCAAAGCCAATGAAGTTGTCGCAACCAAGCACAGACACATGCTCAGCAACACATGAGTGTGGACACTTGCTTAGGGCTAATTAGGCAAATCGTTAAGGTCAACAAGTAGCTCTTTGTTGACAAAGTCGTACAGATTACTGACAGTTATTGACTTCCCGCTAAGCTCATAAGATTCCACAGTCAGTCTGTAGAAGTAACTAGGTCAGGGCACAATTAGATTTTCCTAGGAAATACTTATTTTTTCAACTAGGCATAATAAAGTTTCTTATATCCAGTGGCAGAATGAATTTACAGCAAGATCTCTCATAACCGGACAACGACTGTCGCTATGTTTCTAT
Source organism: Stegana nigrithorax (assembly GCA_037044495.1). Taxonomy (NCBI): domain Eukaryota; kingdom Metazoa; phylum Arthropoda; class Insecta; order Diptera; family Drosophilidae; genus Stegana; species Stegana nigrithorax. Next base: position 24,421 of record JBAMBQ010003017.1, on the reverse strand, counting down.
TCCGTAAATGGAACGGTTTGTTGGGTGGAAAAAATTATAGAGAAGCTGGCAAAATTTGTCCGTTTATGAGAGCTTTACAGTTATGAGGGCCGTCAGTTTTGGGAGTTTGCGCTGTACAACATTTAAAAATCCTTAAATGCAGCTAGAGATGAAGAGTTGAGTCTAAGAGATAAGTTAATTTTTTTATTCCTGTTGTTTCTGAATTATAAAAGCTGAAAATATGCAATGAAAAATTGCCCAAAATTGTGGAGTTTATCTATAATAGTTAAGCTGCGTAATAGCTTAAATTCGCCTAACAATTAAAGCGAAATATAGTTTTGGAGAATGGTTCATATAAAAAGCTAAGCTGCTTAAATGTTGAAATAAATGATTTATTCCATATATAACTTGAGCTTCAAAATGAAGAATTTTTTTTGTTAGACTTTAGTCCAAGTGTCGTTTCATAAAAGCAACTGTGAAACTAACTACAAATGGCATATCATATTTAATATTTTAAAAGTTTGTTGAATGATTTCAGTTGTTTTATAATATAAATGCTAACAAGATCCAATGAGTGGTCAATAAAACAGTTTACACAAGTCCGTATAAGGTTACATTCAAAAATGCTGGAATGCTAAGCTTAATAATCTGGAGTAGAGCATTTTTAGAATTTTTATTTGTCTTGCTTTGTTGTATACACTTCGTGTACAATGTCAAAATTTGTTTTCAAGCCCAGACAGATTCTTAACAAATTTTGTAATCGAGCTCAATAACGATAAAAATTCTAGCAAGATGTGTGATAGATGTCGGAACAGAGCGCATTGTCCGGATTGTGCACCGTCTGAGGATGCCATTGTGTTGGAGGAGGTTTTTGTGAAGCAGCAAGAGGAGGTGCGTCGTTCCATGATGAGGGAGCATGTACTGTGCGTGAAACGTGACTTTAATATGCAGCCACGCTTGCACTACATGACTGTCTCGGGTGTAAATGGGCCATTGGTTATTTTGGATCAGGTGAAATTTCCCAAGTACGCTGAAATTGTTGAACTGCGCCTCTCCGATGGCAGTGTGCGCGCGGGTCAAGTGCTCGAGGTGAAGGGCACCAAGGCCATTGTGCAGGTTTTCGAGGGCACCTCGGGCATTGATGCGAAAAATACAATTTGCGAGTTTACAGGCGACATACTGCGCACGCCTGTCTCCGAGGATATGCTGGGTCGCGTGTTCAATGGTTCCGGCAAACCCATTGACAAGGGCCCGGCCATATTGGCTGAGGATTTTCTGGACATACAAGGTCAACCTATTAATCCATGGTCACGCATTTATCCAGAGGAAATGATACAGACTGGCATATCGGCCATAGATGTCATGAACTCCATTGCACGCGGCCAGAAGATACCAATTTTCTCGGCGGCCGGTTTGCCGCACAATGAGATCGCTGCGCAGATCTGCAGGCAGGCTGGGCTGGTGCACTTGCCGACCAAGTCTGTGCTAGATGGCAGTTCCGACAATTTCGCCATTGTTTTCGCTGCCATGGGCGTTAATATGGAAACATCGCGTTTCTTTAAACACGATTTCGAGGAGAATGGCTCAATGGACAATGTCTGTCTCTTTTTAAATCTTGCCAACGATCCAACCATAGAACGTATAATCACGCCACGCTTGGCGCTTACAGCTGCTGAGTTCTTAGCTTACCAATGCGAAAAGCATGTTCTGGTTATACTCACAGACATGTCCTCGTATGCGGAGGCTTTGCGTGAGGTGTCAGCGGCGCGTGAAGAGGTGCCGGGTAGGCGCGGCTTTCCCGGCTATATGTACACCGATCTTGCTACAATTTATGAGCGTGCTGGCCGTGTTGAAGGTCGCAATGGCTCCATTACACAAATTCCTATACTGACAATGCCAAATGATGATATTACACATCCCATACCGGATCTCACAGGTTACATAACAGAAGGTCAAATTTATGTCGATCGGCAGCTGCACAACCGACAAATATATCCGCCGATCAATGTACTGCCCTCATTGTCACGTCTCATGAAGTCGGCCATCGGTGAGGGCATGACGCGCAAAGATCACGCTGATGTATCCAATCAGCTCTATGCCTGCTATGCAATTGGCAAAGATGTGCAGGCCATGAAAGCTGTGGTCGGTGAGGAAGCGCTGACCTCAGATGATTTGCTTTATCTGGAGTTCTTAAACAAGTTCGAGAAGGGATTTATTGCGCAGGTAAGACTTATCACTGTCGTGGCTAATGTTGCGGTTTAAGTTTTTGCTTTACACAGGCCAACTATGAGCATCGCACGGTTTTCGAATCACTTGACATTGGCTGGAATCTATTGCGCATATTTCCGAAAGAGATGTTGAAACGCATACCAGGCAACATTCTCGCTGAGTACTATCAAAGAAAGTAGTGCAAACTATTTGCTTTTTGTACAAAACGCTTTTTTTATTTTGATAAATTTTAAATCAAAGCATTTAAGTATGTCATTAGTACAAATAAAAAAAAAAAAAAGAAAACCAAACTATTGCAACATTCAGAAGTAGATCTAGCATCTGTAAGCAAATGCTGTCTGGCAGATCTGCAAACTATTTTCGGAATCAGCAGCTGAGTTTTTATTTGCTTGCAAGTACCTCAATAATCAGTATATTGGTTTTAATAACCTTATAGCAAATTTGTTCAATGTTTGCCTACATTCGGTTCTGCCCAGTGTAGGAGTTTGGCTGGTGGGAATTGTTGGCTTAAGCTTAAATCCAATTATTGGGAGCTGCACATACTAATTGCTGCCGCTGTGCGGCTGATTATTAGCAAAACTACATGCTGGGGTTAAGGGACTACAGTGGCCATTAGTTTTAATAGACAACAACGAGGTCACAAGTGTTCGATTTATGCTATCTGTAGACTTTTTCAGTTAATACCAAAATAAATTTTAGACATTTACAAAAAAAAAAATCAGAAAAAAATTAGAAAAATATTTGAAAAAAAAAGAAAAAAGTTCATGCCCAGCCACGCTTCCGGCATTCATTCGGCTTTGTGTGAACGCAACACTAGACTTGTCGAAAAGCAGCAAACATTTTACGTATGTAGCCATGTTTGTATGTACACATATTTGACATGGCTACAGCGAGCTGAGTCATGCATAGTTTAAATAGTTTTTTTAAATTTTTTTCTTTTATTAAAATTTTTTTTTTTTTGCTATTTTTCTTTTGCTTTAATCAAATTAAACGTTAGTCTAAACTACGTGCTTAAATACTTCATTTGATTGATTGCGCAGAATAGCGTCAAAGCACGACAATTACTCAACGTTTCAGCAAAGAACTAGACATGTACAATAACAACAACCACAATAGCCACAACAACAACATATAATAATAATAATACTATACACAAACAACAACAACAACAAGAAAATGTTAATAATAATAAAAATTACAAACGACCTTAATGCCAAAGCACAGTTGATAAGCAAGCAAGCAAGCAAGCCGACCAACAACGGTAGGAGAGTCAGGTAAGGAGGGGCTTAGGGTGTGTTTTGGCGCAGAAGACACAGGCAACGTCTGCAACTTAAATTTAGCAAGTGACAACATTCACATTTAGTATGTTGAACTTTTTCCATAGAATTCTTGCCAATAATTATTTAATCAAGCGTCAAACATGAGGCGCATGTCTTTGTCGCTGCATGCCACAGCGACTTCGACTTGTTTAATATGCGCGAACACGCGGAACGTGTTTGCAACACGACGTTGACAGGCACAACTTCACTGACTGCTTGCTTGCCTGCCTGCCTGCCCGGCTGGTTGGCTGGCATTGGCGTTGCACAATGACACAGCATAGCAATGCAGCAAGGCAGCGCAAGAGTTATTAATACCTTATTAGATAGTACATAGGCCGGCAGTTCGGCAGGCAGGGCGGCGGGCAGGCAGGCAGGCAGGAAGGCAAGCATTCAAAGTGAAATCGCACAACAAAGCGTCATATGAAATATAAATGAAGCATTGACAAAACAAAAGGCAACTCTGTCTGCATAGTGCATGCATACGCTTAGCCTCCCAAAAAAAAAAAAAAAAAGAAAAAAAAACGCAAAACAAAAACAAAAACAAGCAAAAAGCAACAACACAAAATCGTTGTCTATGGCTGCTTTAATGCTTTTGTCACCGCTGCCTGTCACTGGCTGCCGTGTAATATGCAAAGTGCAATGGTTTTTTCGGCATTTCTATGTATATGCCTCATGGCTGGTTAAGGGTGTCTTGCAGTAGCATTTTACTGCGCTACAATTTTTTGACTAGACTGCATTTTTTAGAACAAGATTGATATTTTTGACCATTTGCCTGCACATTTCTTGTTTTTATATTAACTAGGCATATGTATGAGAGACATATATGAATATATATGTAATAATATATATGAAAAAAAGTAAATATGAGCTTTCAGTTGTTGCTACTATAACCTATAGTATTTTTTGCCTTTACATTGTTAATGCAAATATTGAAAAAAATAAAATAAAATGGATTGGGAGCTTAAAAAAAAATATATAATAAAAACAAAGTACAAAAATGCTAATAAAAAAAAATCTAAAAACGGTTAAAAAAAAGCCATAGCTATTTTGCTTATGATTTGTTATTAAAATGTCATATTTTAATGCGTGATAGTTTGCATGTGATTCCCTTGATGAAATACTCTGCTCCTATGATATTTTGAAAATAAAACACATGTGAGTGTGTCTAACACATAATATGTTATGGCTTTGAGCCACTATAAGGCATATATATAAAACAATGTTCTATGCCCCACAAAAGGAATCACTAATAATTTTGTTGTTGTTGTTGGAATTTTTGATTTCATTGCATTTACAGCTAATGCCTGCATTTCCGCTTATTTGTTGGCTTATTGGTTGCGAAGACGTGACAACGACGACTTGTGCAGGCGTCAAGAATTTTATGAGCCAGCTTAATGGCATCGGCATGCGGCGCAGGCGCGTATTAACTGTATTTTGATTTCGTTTAAATTCACAAGTTTATGGCTAAAAGGAAACTAGAGCTGCGCTTTATGCATAATATGTTCTGGCTTTGTTACCAGGAAATGCTTTTCTGCGCTAAACACTTGTCAGATTGCATGTCAAGTTCTAATAATATAATTTACAAAGAAGCACAACTTACACACACAACAACAAAAAAAAAACGAAAAAATAAAAAAAACACAAAAAAAAACAAACAAAAATAAAAGCGAAAAAAAAGCAGAAAAAACTAATACTCTTTACTTGGCTAACAGTTTCGAAGCGCAGTTTTACATTTTTGCATGTCAAGTCAATATTGGCAGCGATATTGGCGAAGGTTTGCGGCATTTACTTGCGCTTAAGCCGAGTTAACAACAACAACAACAATAACAGCAACAACATCATTGCTGCTTGATTTGCATTTCCTCTTGAAGATGTTGCTGTTGTTGTTGTTGTTGTTGTTAAGCTATTAACGGTTAGCTTTCGATTTTGACATCTTAAGCGAAAACGCTTAGGCACTTAAGTCGCAGGCAGTGAAGACCGTTTAGCTGTCGAGGCAATTATTGATCAACTAGGTGCTAGAAAATGATCTTCGCCAGGCATACACGGAGTAGCCAGGTAGCCGCGCATGTTCGCTGCCAGTACGTCAATGGCTACACATTGAGCCGCGTATTTGCATAAAAGTAGCCTCAGACAAGATCATCAACGGACACTCTCTTACACACACACATACACATACACACACACACATGCATACACAAGGTACTACAGTACGAGTGTACCTTCAGGCATTTTAACCGCTTTTTTTTGCTTGCAAATAATTTGATGCTTAATGCTAGATTTTGCATTTTGCTTTACGCTGCTTACTGCATGTCATTATTAGTTTAGCATATGCGAGTGATGTGTACAGTGAGCGCCTGTTACATGCGATGCTTGTGATTTTATAAATTATGTAACATGTCTATCTCTTCTTGTTTCATTGAATCTCTAGCGTGCAAAATTTATTTGTAGTGTCTTCTTTAACTTTTTGTTTGCTAAATTTTATGTCGACCTTAAAGAAATCTGGCGCGCCATAGATCTGTTTGGTGAGTCCCCTTGAGTTTGCTTTGCAGTTTTATGGCTCATTCCCTGCATTGATCTATTTAAATAATCAGTTCTTAATTTGTGTTGCTCGGTTACGCATAATAAACCTTGCCATGCTGCCTACATAGATTTGATGTTATAAATAATCTAGTTGAGCTTTATAAATAATGTAGGGAACCATACATTCATATGGACTATTTATGGCACATGCATGCAGGCAAGAGGTTTTATAGAATTTCAAAAGTTCTGCTACTCATATGGCCATTGCTAGGCAAACCTGTGCCATCGTTGCTTGAACCTCAAACGCTAAGACTCTATAATTCAATTGATTAGGTTAATCAGCATGTAATAATGTGTTCTATTGTGTGCCACAGTATTTCACGGTTTCGAGCATTTGCCGAAACGTAACAGCCTTTATGCAAAACTACAGTAATACAGTGCAGTGTTGCTTGCAGGCAGCAATTACTGCACATGTGCACCGCATCATCAGCATGTGAATGCTGATGCCTGAGCATAGTCGGCTTGGGACGCGGCAAGCTGCGCACAAGTGCTGCCGCTAATACGCTTCATTTGCCACCGTATGCGCGTATGCGACGTTGTTGTGTCGCGGCAATGGGCACATTGCGCCTGCGTCACGTCAAGTCACGTCACGTCACGTTAGGCTAGGTCGCAGTGCTGGCAGCTATCAACTGCTTTGTGGCTTTTGTCTTGCGTGGAAAGATGTTTAAATATTTATGCCTTGTGTACTTAAGTTAAGCACATCTAAATGATGATCTCTAACTACTAACTACTGTGTTTTGCAATATTCTAATGATTTAGTGTCTATAAAGTGTGTCTGCGCTTTACGTCCGCTCTACGCTGCTTTTACGTCTGCTTGGTCTGTCTTTGTCTGTTGTCTGCTGTCTGCTGTCAGCTGCCTGCTACTTGGCACTTCTCTTCTGTCTGTAAGTTGTTTTATTTTTCTACGCTCATTACTTTTGGTATGCCAAGTGTCAGTTTGATGACTTTATTGTGTTGTGTTTTCTGTTTTTTTGTGTTTTTTGCTTTCCTATTTTTGTGTCATACGTCTGTCTGAGTTGCGCTGGTTTGGTATTCTTTAGTGCAAATTTTGCAAAATAAATTTTCATATTCAAGGTGCTTTGCAAAACTCAATACATTTTACATCTCATTAAAAATCCAAAACAAAAAAAAAAAAACATGATGCAACAACAATTAAAATTAAAAACATATAAAAAAAAACGCATTAATTTGAACAATTATTTTTTGTTTGTTAAGAAAATTATAATTAAACATGACGTTCGCTTTGTAATTTATTTGAGGCTGACAATTTTACATATCAACATACAGTGCATAGCGTACTTATCCGAATCTTGGGCATAGAAGGCTCATAAGGTTAATTCCTTGTGTTCCCATTGGCAAGGGAAGGCGCTGAAGCGGCCGCATTCACTAATCTGGTACAACTCAGGAAATCTTTACAGTCTTCCACTGCTACAGGAGCTGCCCGCTCATTTAAATGCCAGCAGGTCTATTGAAAGCATTTCTCTAATAACCTGAGCAGCAATAGAGATCAGAGGTCAGAGATGCTTCTAAAAGCAGACAACGCTCTATTTGCATATAGACAAGTGTTCTATTACTATTCTGCTTTGCTATGCTTCGCATACAATTAAATTGGTAATGCTTTTGTACAGCAATGCGTAAATTGCCTTGCATGCTTCAGCAAAGTTACATATTTGTCTATATATAAAATATCAATGCTTTGTCGTTTGTTTAAGTTAAATCAAGTTCATTGCATTTGTTGAAGTATTGCAAAAAATTTTATCACTTTACACAGAAACCAATTAGCAAATTTACAAATCAATTTATTGCAAAAAGCAACGCCTGTCGCTGCTGCTGCTGCTGCTGTTGCTGCTGACCCAAAATAAATGCCAATGTCTGCGCTTAAACGGTAAATGAAATAAATTCGCATACAACGGCTTGAAGTGTAAATTTAACAAATTGCCAAAAAAGGCGTACAAAGCGCACGCAAGCATAAGAGAAAAAAAAAAAAAAACGTTAAGACAAAAACAAAAGCAAAAACAAGCAAAACAAAAATGCAAGAGTGCTCTCTTGAGTAAGAGAAAAAATAAAGCAAAAATAAATGCAAAGACAAAGCAGCGCTTAAGTCGCATAAATATTGCTGAAAAGTTGTATTTGCGCATTTGTTGTTGCATGTTGTTGTTGTTGTTGTTGTTATTATTATTATTATTGTGCGGCAGGCGTACAAAGCACAAAGCCGCTATGGTCACTTTGATTGTTTGCATTTGGCGATGCGCTGCCGTCGCTGTCTTTGCTCTTTTGCTCTTGCTGTTATTGTTGTTGTTGCTGTTGCTACTGCCATTATGGTTATCGCCTGCGATTTGGTGACTTGGCGACACGCGCACGCATTAATTTATGTTTATTGACTAAAATTTGCCATAAATTGCTAAATGCATGCTGTGGGTCAACAAGAACAATAATAACAACAACAACAGCATGAACAACAACAATCAACACAATACCGATAAAATTTTTTGTTGTTATGGTTTGTTGTTGCTCGGTGCTTGTCTTTGTGCTTTTATTTAAGCTAAATTTATTAAGCAGCTCTTTTGGGCATTTGCTGCATTTTTGTTCGCTCTTTTGTGTTTTTTTTTTTTTTTTGCTTTTTCCTTGTATGTGTTAAGTGAAGCAACTAATGTTTAAGCGTTACAGCAGCAGCAGCAGCAGCAGCAGCAGCAGCAGCAGCAATAACAGCAATAACAACAAAAACAGCAAAGTTCATTCAACTGCGCATGCATGCCGGCTGTCAATCAATTAATCAATTTGTGTCCATTGCTATTGCGCATACGCCCCGTCAGCACCAAAATGATGTGTGACCTTGCAATGAGGAAGTGAAATCCGTCATTTTTTCGCTGTCAGAATATTTTGTGCAGTTCATGTTGCTGCTGATGCTGATGCTGATGCTGCAGGTCAGTCCGCTGTTTGCGCAAACATTTGTCAGCTATTTTATGTGTACACTCACTCGCATATGTGTAGTACGAGTACAAAAATGCCGTTGCAAAGCGCAGGGCACATGAAATGCTTAGGCGTTTGGCTCATTTCGTTTTTCTTTTTTTTGTCTCGTTTAGCTGTTTTTGATTTTTGTTTTTTTTTTTTTTTTGTTTTGTTTCTGTTGCAATGCTGTCTGCTTTTTTATTTATGATTGCAATTAGTGGCTGACGTTTTGTCTAAGCTGAGCTGCATTGGCGTGGTTTGCCTGTGCCTGCTCATGGCACCCAACGTGGTTTTGTTATATCTTCTCTGCTTAGTTTTGTTTTTGGCAAAACTTTATGACTAAAGTGTTTTTCGTCTTTTTGTGGTTTTGTTGTTTTTTTTTTTTTTCTTTTGGTTGTTGCACTTCTAATTTAGGTATTTCGTTGGTCATCAAAATGCTCCGCTAATTTAACAGTCGTATACGCGTTGTTAAGGAAATGTATGTACTTACAAGACACTTTGCACTTCCTAGTGAAGTTGAACTCTCATATTGCAAATGCAAAGGGCAGCCAAGAGCTGTGATGTATTATTATTTTGTTCCACAGCTTTGCAGAAATTCGTGCTCAGTTAGCCAACACCTTTTGCAATTTTCGCTATTGCTACCGTGTCATGCATTCGTAATAGCGCTAATCAGCCGCGAAAATGAAAACTAGTTCTTAACAAAGAAAAAAAAAAAAAACCAAAAAAATACAGCCCACAATATTGGCATTGTACTGGCCAGGCCTGACATTTATAACTTTGAGTATTTACATACGAGTATATAAAATTCATAAGGCATATAAATAATGCAAGAATAATTCTGCGTGTTGTCCCAGGAGATTTGCTCGCAAGCGAATTTCGTTTAGTGTCAAAGTTTACAGAAGTTTTGTTTGGTTTTCATATTTTTCGAGCTTGCTTCGGTTTCTAACACAACTTGTCACTGTTGTATACTGCGGAAGCTATTAAAAAATCATATTGGCACATAACTCAATTTTTATGTTTTTATTATTATTTTTTTTTTTTTTTGCTGTTTTTGGCAAATCTACATGACGAACTACAACTGCAGCAAATGAAGTGCAAGCGAGCAGCGCACATCCGTTTATTTGTCCGCCACTAACTTCGCGCAATTATTGACCTAACGGCATTCGCATGGGCACTGCGACATTTGGCAGCGCAGCTGCAGCAGCAGCAACATCAGTTAATAACTTTTGCGGCGTAGGCGACGTTGCTGCACATACGCATACGCACATTGATTTGACTTAAGTGCTGCAAACGAATTGGCAACAGATTGGCAATGCATTGGCCATGGATTGGCAACGCAAGTCGTTTATTTTGACAGTTAATTGTGTTAACGTATGTACAAATGTGCGTTGGCTTTCGCCAAATTCAATTTGAAGACACATGCTGCAGCACACTGTGCCTGCAGCATTGCGCATATGACGGGGGCGTGCTTTGCTTAGCTACGCTGCGCTTATGCATTTATTATGCGTCTCTCTTTGCTCTATGCATATATGCACTCCTGTGTATGCATGCACGTGTGTGTGTGTTAGTTGACTGCATCTAAGTTAGCATGCACTAACTGTACTCACACGTACTAGCACATGATCGTTTCGGCGTTAGGCACTTAGCTACACCACGAAGTCATCATCGTCGTAAAATTTTAGTGCGTCAATTGCTTGCTCGCTCTAACCAATGCTGCAGCAGGAGCTGCGTGACAAAGCGACAGGGTCGGGTACAGAACGTCGACGTGCTTGACGGCGGGCGTGCGCTTCAGTGTGTGTTTGGGTGTTAAAACTAATAAAACCGTGTGCTGTGTTTTCGGCAATAAAATTGACAGCTTATGGCAAATAAATTGAAAACTCGCAATAAAAAGTTGTCGGTGCACTACGCTTGAGTGCCGTAAATATGTTTTTTTTTTTATAAAGCATTTCTTTTTTTGCGTGTAGCTTTGTGGCAAGTTGCTAGCATAGTAATAATAAACAAATGCATTTTTTTTATAGTCAAACGCTGGCAAAATAACTTGCGGCGACGGTGTTAATTTGTAAGAACTAACAGCAGAACATAAATGAAAGAAAAAAAAAAAAAAACAAAAACGGAAATAATAGAAAAACAAATAAAACTTAATTTTCATATTAAATATGCCGAAACGAACAACAAACACGACAAATATGCTAACAACAAGAACAAGAACAAGTATAAAAACAAAAACAAAAACCACAACGTCAACAACGACGACGAGAACGCAGACGAAAGCGACGTTTAATATTTAAAAGTACCGTTGTGCGTTATGCTTTGCTGCACAACCACAACGATATAATAATATAAACAACAACAACAGGAATAGCTACGGCAAGCACAGCAACAACAACAAGCACAACGACATTAGCCTTAGTTGGGGGCGCAACACTGTCGCTGCGTCGCATTTTGTCGGCTGTCTCGCAGGCGCTTATGCATGCATGCTTTGCCCTGAGTGAGTGAGGGAGTGAATAGGCAAGTGAGCACATAAGCCGGAGTGCTGTGTGCGGTGTGAGTGAATGCGTGGTTTTGTCTAAATTGCAGGAGTCGCATAATTTGATATAAAACTCATGTCGCTTGTGCATGCCGCCGACGTTGCGCACTCCACTCCGTCCTCTTCTCACCGACTTCAGGATGGAGTCTCACGCGTACTGCGCTGTTTTAGTTGTTGTGACTGTTGCGTCGACCGCATGCGAAAACAAATGAACGGTCGCGCATTGTTGACATTCAAAGTGAATTTAATTTAACAGTTAATTAATTTTCGTTATTTCTTTGTTTGTCGTCGCCTGTTTTCGTCTTGCGCGACTTTTTTCCGTTTTTTTTTCTTTTATGGAGGGGTTTTTTTTGCGCGGTTTTTAGTTTAATTTCTTTTTTTGGGGTTCGCTTTGTTTCATTTGGCTTTGCTTTTGTTGTAATTGTTGCTGTTGTTGTTCTTTTGCTGTCAATATAAAATAAGCGCTGCGCTTTGTGCGCCATTGGATGCCAAATAACTTTGGCAATTGTATGAAAAAAACAAAGAATCAACAAGAAGCAGCAGTCGAAAATAAGTAAAAATTAAAAAAAAACAAGGCTAAAAAAAAGTTAATAAAAATAAAGACAACCATAAACTAATGGCCCCAATTAGGTTTAAAGACTTGCTGCATGTGGTGTAAAAAAAAAAAAACTAGCCAAACAAGCCACAAAATAAGAAGTAAAGTAATAAAAAAATATTTAAAAATTAAAAAATTTAAAATAAAACAAGGAAAACGCGACAACGCGCCAATGAGCTAAATCACCTGCTGTTTGCATTCTGCTGCGCATGGCATTAAGCATTTTCTTGGTTTATTTCTTAATAGCGAATGCCCGAACTGCTTTGACCTCTTGTAAGCCAATAACTTGAGGTTTTTAACTGCTGTTTAAACAATTAAACTATTGGCTTGCTATGCGTATTACACAATTCGCTTGACATTTAGGTAAGTGCACAGTCATATAAGGACAATTCTTTTTCATGGTGGCCATAAGACTAATAGTTGTAAAATATGAGAGTGCATAAGGCATATATATGATGCAATGTTATTGCTTCAAAAGAGAAAAACGTAACTCCAATGCCTTGTAATTTGGTACCATAAAAAGTATTCGAGATTTAGAGTTTAATATTAAACGAGTTAGGAAAGTCTGTATTGTGTTAGAAGCCGTGATTTCCGCTTATACTTACACTAATGAGTTTGTTAAGACATCATCAGGGATGGGCAATTCAATAAGTAATAATAAATTTATATGGAATAAAAACTATTGACTAAAAAACTTAACCTATAGGGATAGGCTCTATAATTGGCATTTAAAAATTTGTTAAAATTTCGTAAAATTTTTCCTGTATGCTTTTAATAATTGCATTACAAATTTTGTGGTTTGCATTACAAATTATGATTTGCGATTTACCAATATTGGCGAAGATACTTATAACTACGTACTTAAGAAATAAACTGTAACAGTTTTATTGCGGCGTTCGAAACTCGAGGGGATTTTTCTAGGGTCGACCATTGTTTAACAATGGAAAATTGGTTTTCTTCCTACTCTATACTAACGAACGTTGAAAATTTCAAATAAAGATTAGAAAAAATGTCTACATACGTTAAAAAGGAATATAAATGAAAAATTGAAATAATTTATTACTTAAAATTTTATTTCTGCACGACATTATGTTCAACAGTAATACTGGGTTGCATTTTACAACATTAGATTAGAACTTAAAACCAATTTTTACATCTAAAATCAAGTATTTTCAAAAAAACCCTTGACAACAACAAAAGCACAATTCCTTTCATTTTGTTTTTGTTTCATTAAATTTGATGTAGTAGTTCTTCTCGTATGGACATAATCTACGCAGATAAATATAATTATTAATAAGTATATTATTTTAACGTTTTGTCTTAAGCGACACTAGAATCATTTAAATGTGCACGAAGCGTTACACTCGGCTTTAGCGGGTTATGGCAACATGCCATGTAACAACAGGTTAAGCGCAAATGTTTGCTGCGAACCTGTCGCAAGGTTCGCTTAGAACCTGCCAAAATGTTCGCTAGCGTCATTTGTGCCCGCGGGACACGTAACGTGATGCGCACGATAACAAAAAAAGCATATGCCGGCGTGAAGAACATGTTCGCAGCTGTTTGGCTGTTCAGTTTTAACAGTTAACCGTTTGTTGAACGGCTTTTGCACGCTGTTACATGTCGTGGTTGGCATATTAGCTAACATAAAAATTTTATAAAACGGTAAAACGGCACTGAAGGCTAGTTTGAGTTGTGTTGTTTTTTTTGATTTTTTTAAAAAACATTTTTTGCCAATGTGTTTAGTGTAACAGAGAAGGTAAGCCGGCAGCTGTTGGACGAATTGCCAAACGTTGTTTATTGTAGTCTATGCTGCTTATTGTTTTTGTTTTACATGAAATTTAGTAAAATTTTGTACTTATTTAGTTAAGTCTAAAAATTGTAAGTAAAGAAAATAAAAGCTTTCCGCTGCTTTGCAAAATCATTGCAAGCTTGCGTGCATTTTGTTGACACAACAACGTCAGTCGCATGAGCCCGCAATGTTTAAGCCAACTGTTAGCGGTTAACATGAGCGGTTAACATTTGGGTTCGCTGCGAACATGTTGGCCAACACGCGGCACGTTGTATGCTAACCGTCAGATGCGCTGTTAACCTGTTAGCAATAATGTAAATTTGTGATTTTTGAATTTATCCAATTGTCAGTTGGTCAGTTGTTTTTCAGTAGTCGAAGCATCAGGGTGTTTTTCTGCGCGCGCGCGAAAATCAAATTCTTAGCTTGCATTCTTCAAAGAAAAATCAACGTTTTTTTTTTCAAATAAAGCAAACCACAGTTTTAAGAGCGGAAGCAATTCAACCTAACGTGTTTAATTTACCAACGAACAAAAAGTTAATATCAATCAAAGTATTTAATAAATAAATAAAAATAAAAAATAACAAAACCACGACAGCAGCGACAACCGTTAAGGGCAAAAGCAAAGCAAAGGCAGCGGCAATAGCAGCAGCAGCATCAGCAGTAACGCGTCTACAGTTAACTAAAAATAAAACTCAAAACTGGGCTTCAAATTTGGCTTAAATCAGCGAACTTAAAAAAAAAAAACAAAACAGTTTGTACGTGTTATTTGGTTTTTGTTTATTTCTATATTTTTTTTTTCGTTTTATTATGAACTCAAAATGAAGACAATTAAAATAATACAAAATAAAAATAAACACTTAAATGAAAAACAATAAAATTATTCATAATAATAGAAGCGCAAACACAAACGCAAAAATTAAAACAAAAAACAAAAACGAAAAAAGCAAAAAAAAAAAAAAAAACAGGAAATCTATTTTCGCAAAAACCAGTTGAGTTATGCTAAAAACGAAAGCAAACAAAAAAAAAAAAATGTTTAGACAATTTGTAATTAAAAGTACCAAAACAAGGCATTAAAAACTTTAAAAAATGAAACTGTTGTGCTAAAAAAAAAAACTTTAATTAAAAAATAAAAAATTGCGAGCAGCAACTAATAAACACTAAAAAATAACATTTTATTATTATTATTGTTGTGTTGTGTTTTGCTTTTGCGCTTGTATCTGTGCTCTGTGTGTTTGTGTGTTGTGTGTTTGTTGCTGTTTTGCTTTTGTGCAGCATCTTCTGCTTTTGCTACTTAAACTTTTTTTCTTTATTTTTTTTTTTTATTTCACAACAATGCAAACAGCCTTGAAAGCTGCTACTGCACTGTCAACTGAGTAAAAAAAAAACAAAAAAAAAAAAAAACGAAACAAAAGCAAACAAAACAACAACAACACCACCGACAATGCATGCGGCTGCAATTGCAGTTGCAGCGACTGTTGGCTGTTGGCTGTCGGCAGTTGGCGGCAGCGTCAACGTAGCAGCATAAAAATAAAAAAAAAATGTATATTAAAGGAAGAAAATAGCTAAAAGCGAGCCAAACCGGTTGCAGTAAAATCTCTTTTACTTATAGAAAAAATTTATAAAAAAAAAAAAACAACAAACAAACAATAAAAAATATATGCACATACACAACACGCAGATAAAAAGTAGCTGACAAAAGTAGTTAATAAAAAAAAAAACACACACGCATGCACACACACTCACAACACATAACATACTTAACTTGCGACAGTGTTAATATATTTTTGTGTTTTTTTGTTTTATTGTTTCGACAAAGAAAACACAATTCCACACAATACAGCACAGACACAGACGCAGGCGCAATAAAAGCAAAAGTGCAAATATAAATTTATTTTATACATTTATTTATTTATTTATTTATTTTTGTTTTATTAAAATGCACTTATGTTTAAACATATCTGCTAACCAGACACAAAAAAATAGTTACAGTTAGCAAAAACAGAAAATTCAGAGAAAAAAACAGAAACGAAAATAAAACATTTACTTCAAAAATGTTGCGCGTAAAATTTGCATTTTTGTTCCACTTTGCATATGCATATGTTTTTTTTTGTTTTTTTTTTTTTGTTAATATTTATTTTATACCCTTTTTTATGTGCATGGCTTTTAAGCTTTTGTGTGTATTTTTTTTTTGTTTTTTTTTTTATGTTAACGGCATTTTGCATTATTAATTGTTATTCATCACATTTGTTGTTTGTGTTTTCATTTAGCACACTTTGTGGCACGCCGGCTTTCTACGTATACGTCGATAACGAACTACGATTTGGATCTTGCACCAAAAATCAAAAAAAAAAAAGAAGAAAAAAACACAAAATATAAAATATAAAAATAAAAAAGGCAGCAAATTATAAATAATAATCAAAATACACATAAATAAATATATATACGTAAAAAATTTCTCCGCATATTTGTTAACATTTTTATTCGCAATAAAAGTGGCGCAAAAGCTTTTGCAACGCAACAATAAAAAGGCAAGAAAACTACAACGACAAACAAACGGCAAATACACAAATTAATTAAGTAAATAAATAAACAAATGCTAATTGTTGTCAAGTCTTTGAAGGCGGATTTCAATTAATCAAGGTGAGTTTGGTTTATATATTTATTTTTATGCATATACTATATACAATATATTTTTGGAACAGTGCTTTGTATAATTTTTGGCATTTAAGCGTCGTTTGCTCAGTGAGTCGGCAATATGTGATCGACTCTAACGTAGGGCTTAAGTCTTTTGTTTGAATTTCTCAAATGTGATAAAATGCAAACTAAAAAAAGGAAAAAAAGAATAAGGAAGTAAAATATATAAATTCTTATTTATGCATTTTTATACATACGAATACATAGAATCCTTCTGCGTTTATGTGCTTTCATTTGATTTACCGCCATTGTCTTGAGTTTTCTTTTTCAAATATTAAATTTTATAACATCATTCCTATCACTTTGTTGCCGTTTATTATGTGATTTCTTTACACAAAACTTGAATGATTTTATATATTTTAATTTTATATAATCTCTCAACGTATATTTAATTTACATTATTTTTTAAATCAACTTTCTCAACAACTTTTATATCGTCTTCTATATCTGATTTTTTTGTTCAACATTTTTATTTATACTATTTTATGTCAATTTCTGTTGTTTCTTATGTAAAAATCTCAAATGCATACGCAGCTGACATGTCCTCATTAGCCTGCATTAACGTCTAGTAAGCAAAGTGAGTACAATGTTTAACATTTAATTTTAAAACCTTGAGCTCTGATTCTTCGTAAACATTTAAATCTAAACATGAGATATAAGTATGAATGAATTTGTTGATTGTTGCTACTTTGGGCTATACAGAAAATAATTCTCGCACGTTCCTTGTCTCACAGTTGACATATTCCGCTTGCTTCTTACGTTTGTGAAGATTTGCACCTGTCGATACATTCACTGCAGGCAGTAAGCTGTCTGAACCAATGGAGCTAACAGTTGATTGAGCAGCCAACGGCTATAAGGTGTAGTGTATTTTTTTGAAAATTTTATTCTGTTGCAGCATAAAATTCTAAATACTTCATGCATATGACTTTTAAGTAGCAGCTTTGATGCACAGAAAACAGTCAGTCTTCAATGAAATTCGTTTCTTTCTTCGAAACACGATGGAATTGCATCATATGCTTTGTAATATTTTTTTTTTCATAATTTTTTTGTTAATATTGCAAGCAGAATTTTGTAAATATGTTATAAACCTGCTGCTGCAACATGTTAAATCTAGCAAAAACTTTCATAACTGGATACCGACGAACGCAATTTTTTCGTGCGGTTATGGGAATGCATTTTGTATGGAAGAAATTATGAAAAGTTTGTTGAATTTGTCCGGTTATGAGATCTGTTCGGTTATGGGAACTGTCCGTTTTGGAAGATTTCGCTATAGTCCTTTGTAGCTTTGCTTTTCTTTGCAATTCATGCATAAAAGTCGAACGCAGGAAACTGCAATCGACTTAAATGCTTGCGCATAAAAGTCTTATCCCTAAGGCATATAACATACTATGTATAAGCCATAATAAGCAGAAAATAATTATTGCTCGCATTTTGTTGGTGAGTTGAGTAAGTCTAAGCATAAGACGCATATGGCATATTTGCCAATAGCATACGATATGATATGCATATGCAAAAATTTCAGGCTGATTTTAGATTTGGCTAATTGCATAATGCATGCATGCATGTCATATTGTTTTACTAATTGCAGTTGCAATCGAAATCATCGTTATGATAATTATTTAACTAAATCGTTAGCATATAGTATCTACGCATAATAAAATAATGTTCACAAAATGCGAGTAAACGTTTTTGTGGCAATTAAAATACAAACAAATAAGTTTCTCTATGTATAATACATACATACATATATGTATATATATATATATGTGTATATACATGTATTGAAATACGTTATATTATACATGCGCCACGTTAGCATTAGGCATTGAGTTAGAAATTGATAACATGTTAAATGCGCGAGCATTGCTTATTAATAATTATAATAATAATATTTGCTACACTGTCACACATAAATACTAAAGTGTCTAATGCTCTTTGTTTCATTATCATATAAAATGATTAACGCACGTTGGCAGGAAAACTGTAGCATAGCATAGGATAGCACAGCACAGCACAGCTTTGTAGATGGGAGCATAGCACAGCAAGGCATAGGCATGGCGCATGTATGCGACAAATAATTAATTTTCTTTAACATAAATTATCGCGCCAAACGGGCGTGTGTGGGCCGTAGCGCATTAATATACAATAGCTACACGCAACAACGCGTGCGTTAGCTAAAATTTAATTGATTTTCAGCGCTTAATGCATATTGGCAAATCTAGATAGCAAAAATAAACCAAAAGAAAAAAAATCACGCATAAAAGAAAACACAAAATAAAACAAACCAAAAAAAGAAAAAAAAAAAAAAATCACGCATAAATAAATAAACAAATCGCTAATGGCATGTCATCGCGCTGCTGGCTGCTCTTGGCTGCTGCTGTTGCTGCTGCTTCTCTAAGCTAATTAACGCCTAACAGCTTTGCTCTTTAACCCTTAGTGCCACCGCTGTTGCAAATAATGCCAGACAACATTTTAATGCCCACGTAGTTGTGCGTAGATTTATGCGCAGATTTGTATACAGATAAGCAATGGCAGGCACTCAAAGCTGCAAACATTTTAATAACATTTTAATTAAATCATCAGCTTTGTTTATTTGTACACATATATTTTGTAGTTTGCTTTTGGTTTTTTGTGGCATTTGTGGTTATACTGAAATCAAATGTGATTTTCACATAATCTACGTGCCACAAAAAGTCAGTGGTAAATGACAACAATAATAACAACAACAATAACAAACAAAAATAATAATAATAATAACACTAATAATGCTAATGCTAATAATAATAGCTGTAATAAATGTAAACAAATTAAATTTGCATAAACGTGTCTTTTGCCAATTGAAATTCAGTTAGAGCCGTACACACAGTTTTGCCTAAAGTCAACTTTTCAACTCGAATGCCAAATTCAAATCTGAAATCTGTAATGTTAAATTTGCATGCTGCCACAGCCAAGTAGAGCAAATGTTGGTACACGCAAAAATACACACACACACAGACGTAGTCTATCCATGCTAGCCATGTTCAATTTGCGTTACGCACTCTCGCACTGTTTTGTGTTTTGGCCTTAGCTTGGCTTTGCCACAGCTCTGGCGCAGCCTTAGCTCAGCTTTGCGCTCAGCGTGGCCGTACTTTGCCCTATCCTCCTACCCTGCCCTGCCCTGGTCTGCTCTGCACTGTGCTGTGTGCTATGCTGTTGCTGCCCTGCACTGCTTTAAGGCTTTGTGGTGTTGCTTGTGGGCGCTTGTTTGTGGTTTTATGCTGCCGTTGTTGCTGTAGCTTACCACTTCTGTTTGTTGCTACCGTTCCTGTTGTTGTTGCTGTTGTTGTTGGCAATTAAACGCATACAGTTAATCATAAATGCGAAAATTTTATGCGTTTTGCTAGCTATACTTGCTTTGATTTTTCCTTTTTGTTGCTTTTTTGGTTTTGTGTTTATTTATTTATTTATTTATTTTTTTGTAATTGTTATTTTTGTTGCTGTCATGTTTGCTATGCATGGCAAAAAAAAAAATGTTTTTTGATTTATGTTAATTGAAAGTTGTTTGCTTATTTAATGAAACGCAAAAATATTTTTTTTGACACGTTGCATAAAAATTAAATAATAAATATTTGTAATGATAAAATATAAAAAAAAAATAATAAGAAACACAATTTTAACAATTAAAAATAAATAAATAAAACTATATATTGCATTAAATGCTTATGTAGACATTTGCATGCAATTATTTATAATAAGCATGTTACTGCTGTTGTGGTTGTTGTCGTTGTGATTGTGCTTCTTTTTTTTCTTTCTTTTTTTGTTAACTAAGGTCGCGCCATGCTTTTTTCTGCATTGGCAGTCATGCATACTCGCACACCCTTTAGCCACATGAGTGATTGGGCAAAAGTGCGTGTGTTTAATTGCCACTTGCAGCTTAGTTAGCCACCCTCAATGTCGCATGGCAGCAACTCAAACTTGTAAGTTGTTAAGTACACATACCTTATAGGCCAACCTTACCAACTTCAAACGTTGCACAACCTCAGCTTGGCCAAGCTCCGCCGGTGACTGCGGCTGTGGCTTGTAGTTGCGCTATGCGCACGCACGCAATTAGGCGGAGTTACTTTTTGATTTCTATTTCTTCGAGATTTTTTACAAACGAAATTTTGTAGCTGCAACATCGAAGAAAATTCGTGCGCACTGTGCTGCACTTCGCTGCAGTCAGAATAGTGCTTTTATTTTTAATTATATTTCTTTTTTATGTGGGCAGCTAAGCTTAAATTTTATTTTTTGCTATGTTAAACTTTTATTTATTTTTTATTTTTTTTTGTTTCTCAATGAGCTGTAAACTTACACGGCACACTGCTCTGCTGTTGCATTGGCTACAACATAATTCATAATTCTTAATGTTCTTTTGCTTGCACGCATTTTGGTTTGGTCATTTTTACGCTTGCGAACGGGGGGCAATTATAAAAAGTAATAGGGCTGTCAAATTTTTGATTAATATTAGCTAATTTAGTTTTCAATATTGAAGTTTTCATTTGCTATTTTTATTTATGGTCTGTCATGTTGACAATAAATATACTTTCGACTGACTGTACATGTGACGGTGTGTCAGTTGCTCATGTTCGACATGAAAAGTGTGTAATTTCTAGATGAGTAGTGTAGGCGGTTGTCTAAGAAGTTGTTGGCCAGTTAATTGACGAAGAGCGTCTAAACGGCAGCCATGTGTATCGCTGGCTATGCTTTATTATTTCTTCTAGAACTCCTGCTGCTCTGAGATCGCTGCAAAGAAAGTCTACTATGTTCTGCTGCAAGTCCCTGCTTTTAAATGCTGTGGCACTTTGCTTTGAAATTACTTTCATTTCAGAATATGTCAACTGACATATTATTAAAAAAAAAAAAAAATGATACATATATATATTTATTTATTGAATCACATTTGTTGACTGCTGCATTGTTGCGATAGTCAAAAGAATTTCTCTGTAATGCAATTTAAAATAATTCTGACATAAATGAAATGTATAAGCAAATTGTAAAAAGAAAAAAAGAATTTATTATTTATTAAATTAATTAAAAGGATACAGTAAGCTGCATTTAAATACAAATTAAAATAAATAAATAAATATTTCAAAGAGAAAAACGAAAAATAACAACAATCACTTCACATTTATACATGAGAAACACATTTTTCACATGCATATTAACAAAAAGAAAAAAAAAAGAAACCAAAAAAAAAAACAAAAAGTACACAAAAACTAACGCATGCATTGCTATGATTTTTCAATTTACTGTTAACAATTTTCCTTTTGGTTTTTTGTTTGTTCTTTTTTGGCATGTGTTGTTTTTTGTTTGCTTTTGTAGCAGAGTGTAATAAATACATTTGCACTAACAAATTATGCGCATAATTAATTGATTTTCATGTAGAAATTAATTGAAATTTTACATGGCCGATTTTTATCCGTAACGGCGGACCCAAATGTTGCATTAATTAACAAGGGAGAAACGTAACGTCATGTATTGGACTCATGGTTGTTGTTGTTACTGTTGCGGCACACTTGTGGCATACGCAATTACACAAACTAACCGTTAACTGTGCGGCACAGTTGCGCATTTATGCTGTTGTTGTTCCTTTTGTTTTTTTTTTTTTTTGGTTTTGCTGTATTAATTATTAATTATTTTTTGTGTTTAATTTATTTATTTTTAATTTTATTAAACTATGACTTTAGCGCTTTGACACACAGCTGCACACGGCACTAAATGCGGCGCCAAGCTGTGCCTATGCTGCAATAATTGTTTCTTTTTTGTTTTTTTTTTTTTGTTTTTTGTTTTTGCGTTCAGCATTTGGCGTTTAGCGTTTGACGTTTGGTGTAAAGCGCGTTTTAATATGTGGCGTAAAAGATTTTTATTTGTACAACAATGAAAACACGAAAAAAAAAATGAACTTGTTTAGCTTACATTGGCCTAAACGTTTCCTGCTTAAACAGACGCCAAGCATATGTACACACCATACACACACACACACACACACAGAGAGAGCGGAGCGAGCTGACGTGTTTGCTTTACAAGTTCAACGTGGTTTCATTTACAGCTTAAGCGCTTAATGCGGCTACATGTTAAATTGGCTTTTAAAAACTCAATTTTTAAATAATTAATGACTTCCACATGCACGTCGAAAACGAAAGCCTTCAATAAATTATTATGTAAACAATTACGCAATATGGATAATTGGCCAAAAAAAAAAAAAAACGAGAGAGCGAAAAAAAAAGAAAAACGCCAAAGCACGAATTAAATGAAGGAACGTTTGCGCACAAAACAAAAAAAAAAAAAATAAACAGTGAGAACCGACGCAGAATTACTGACTGCGTGGCTACGTGGCTGAGGAGTTGCGGGGCTGAGTGTCTGACTGGCTGCCTGGTGGCACGTACATGCGCGCATATAAACCTAAATAAAGCAACACACTGTGGCAGCACAAAAATCAAGAAATCTACAGAAATCGAAAAAAAAGAACTATAAAAGAATTACTAATAATAATAAAACTCATATTTCATACGCAACATGACAATTAGTTTTATACGTTAGCGGGCGCCGCAGGTCGGTTCATTTATGCTGGCAAAGCGCGCAAAAAAAAAGATGAAAAAAATTCAGAAAAAATGGCTACGCATGCGCATTTATTTGTTTGCCTTTTGATTTGTTTTATATTTGCTTTGTTTTGCCAGTGCGTTGTGTTCTTCACAAACTTTGTTGGCTTACATTTTGTAGTTTGTATTTTTTTCATATTGTTTTTTTTTTTTATTTTTTGTGATTACGGCTTATAGGCTTAATTAAGCTTCAGGAAGCTGTAACCAGTTCCTTGGCCAATTTTGAAACTTATTAATAATATTTTCGCTTGCCTGCTTGCTCATCTGCTCAACTGTTCATCTGTTCATCTGCTTTGTGCCTGTCATTGTTTCTTTGCTTATAAGTTCATTTCTGTGTTCTTATATCGCAAAACATGCTCGCATATGTACATATGTACCCATGTTTGTATGTTTGTATATAGATTTGCTTGTATGTTATGTTCTGCTGGTTTTCTTTCGGCTTCGGTTTGTATAGGGCTGACTGCTTTCAACTTTTTTTTTTTTTTTTTTTTTTGCAATCAAAAACCTTATACGCCATGTTAAAAATATTTGAAATTTTTTTATGTGCATATGTATGTATATAGAGCACAATTGTATATTTTTTATGTATGTTTAATAAACAAGTAATCTATCCGCAGGTTCCAACTGTAATGCTTATTAGCTGGCGAACTTAAAACAAGTAAAAAAATACACTCGATGCTTCTATAGTTCGAAGTCTCTATATCAGTTATAGCTTGTTTTTTTTTTTAAACATGTGTTAAAGAAGTTCCCCAGCAGTATATGGAAATATAAAAAATGTATATAGAGCAAAATCTACCATAACAGGAGATCGATAGTCGCGATGTTTTTGTCCGGTTATGAGAGCTTTCCGATTATGGGAATGTATTTAGTATAGATAAAATTATGAAGGGTTTGTGAAATAATTCACGTTATGAGAACTGTCTGGTTAGGAGGAGGGGGGCTGTACGTTTTAAAACTTTGCGTTGTTGCCTATTTATCTTGGATAAGAATTTTATGCGACTACGATTCGTTGCTTTTTTGCATATTTAGTTTTTTTTTTAGCGTTTCGAATTGTTTGAATTTGGTAATGTAAAGTGGCACGGAAGTTAACTGTATATATATGACATATATTAAATTGAAGCTTTATTGAACAGCTAAAACATA